>PVKE010020785.1:0-27162 GCA_004027555.1 Craseonycteris thonglongyai
TACAGCCTTCCATAGTGGTTGTACCAGTTTACATTCCCACCAGCAGTGTATGAGGGTTCCTTTTTGTCCACAGCCTCTCCAGCACTTGTTATCCCTTGCCTTGTTGATTATAGCCATTCTAACAGGTGTAAAGTTTATTCTTGACCAAGTCTACTGGTTGCCTACGTCCCTAGCACCAACAGAGCGCTGAATATACAACCAGTGCTCAGTATTTTTTTCAGGAATTCATTTTCATAAGAGTGACTGGTTTGGGCCCACTGCCCCTGATATGTTCTTGATCTTTTCTCTTTACAACAACTCCATTTCAAGTTTAACTTGGGCTCCGTGGCCAAGTAGCATCTTTCAAAACCAATAATGTTCAAGCAGCAAAATTTAGTTGCAGCAAAGCATTCTTTATTCATGTGAACCTCAAGTTTCCCAAAGTCTACCTGACCCTGCTTACCCGGAAAGATAAGTGCTGGACATAAAAGCAACCCATCAAGTGTCACTGGCAATCATTCAGCGAAGCTGGAAAGTCTAATACATTTTCCATGGTCCCTGAGTTGCTCACCTGAGCCATTTGCTCAAAAGTGATTTTCCTCTTCAGATTTCCTGCCTTCGCCAGACACAGGCACCACAGAAGGATGAAAAGACAATGGGACATTGACACAAGGCGGGGCTCCAGACTCAGAGCTGAATTCTAGTCTCACCTCCTCCACTTCATAGCTCTGGGTTGAGTGAGTCCCCTACATTCTCTGAACTTCAATTTCCAAAAGAGAATATAATCCGGATCATCTCCACATGCCCGCTTTTAGCCCTGAAATGTTAGTGTTCTATGAAAGCAAAGTCTCTGTGCAAAGATAGTGCTAGAGTGACTCGGGGTTGCATTTGCTCTCCTCCTCTTGACCTGTCTTTTCTCTCCATTTCTTCCCCTTGTGCAAACCACCTTCTGTTAGGCTCAAGGGCAAGCCCAATTATGAGGTTCTGAGAGGGTCTCCTGTGGGCTTTTGTCTGATCACCTCTGAAATGGAATCAGCATACAGAACTCGTAGGTTTCTGTGAGTATGAAATAAGCGCATACACATGAAGCACCTGCCTCCGTGCTTGGCATACAGCAGGTGAGGCTAACATTCATTTCCCGCCACCACACACCACTTTAATGGCCCCTTTAGTTCTGTTTTGATGAAGCCAAGGCAAGAGAGGATCCATGAAATGATTAGCGCTGGCTTCCACCTGATTCCATTGGCCATCCCTATCTTCAGCTACCAGCGGGCCACCTGGCCTCGGTCCACACACCTCCTCCTGGGCTCAGTGAGTTCATCATGATGTCAACAGGCACTTTGGGGATCACTCACAATTCTATTTTTTGCAACGTGTATTGTCTCAATCTTTTCAACACCTCTATGAGGTAGAGATCATAGCCCTAGTTTACAGATGACAAAAAGGAGGAAAATGGGATGTGGACTTGTACGTCTAGAAACTGTCTAATTGTTGCCAATCAATGTCACCCCATTAAATTTAACAATAATAAAAAAAAATGAGGAACAGGGTGTTGTGCAGCGCCTCACAACTGGGACTAACCTTCCGGGTTTCTGATGCCCTGCTCTTTCCTCCTTCCCTGAATTGTGTGATGAAATAGGCGCTGCCTGGAAATGCAGCCCAGACACAGGCCAAATTACAGGCGCTAACACTGCCCTGACCCTGACTTATTGAGGGGTAAAAATGAACAAACCTTAGCCTGTTAAGCACCCACACGTATCACAGCTTACTTCTAGTTTTTTCCAGCAACCCTAGGAGGAAACTGGGGCTCAAAGAAAATAAGGAACTGGTCGTGGCTGGAAGAGCCAGGATTTTCCCACACATCCCTTGGCTTCATGGTCCCCACTCCCTCCTCTGCAGTCATTTCCAGTTATCTTGGATATGGGGTCTTAGGGGTGAGATTGAACATCGTCTGAGTACTCACTCAGCCTGGAATCCTGCTCTGGGTCTCCGTTGCGGGACCACCAGCAGGAATTCAGCCCCAGCGTCTCCTCCTCTCACCTGAGCATCACCTGAGCCCACTCCAACCCCCCAGGATCCTCATCAGCAAGCCCACCTACCAGACATGGAAATCACTACATTTGGTATCATTGTCCATACTTCCCCGTGGGAAAGGGACAGCTTGACAGCACCTGTGTGAGGAACATTTTTGTGTCCATCATGACATCTGGCATTAAGCCTCTCTCATAAAAGCTTGAGAATAAATACATTTCCTCTCCATGTCATGGGCAGTGTAATGAGGAGCATGTTTTACTTCATTATCAGAATGTGCTTATCAATCCTTAAGGGGAATGGGCCATGAACTTCAAGGTTAAGCAGTAACTAGGTTACCAGTGACTTACGAGAAACTGATTCGCAATAGATTCCTTAGGCCAAAGGCTCATCACCTGGGGCTCGTGACCACAATAAACAGATTTCCACAGCTCTAATAACCTCTAAAAATGTATGGGAATATTTGAGTATATTCACTTGTCTACCACAATGACCCATAGCTTTCATCAGATTCTGAAAGTGGGCTAGGACCCCCTCCTTAAGTTCACTGTAGGTGCTCACTCACACCTCAACTGGTGTTGAATGAGCCTTTCTCAATACCCATTTGCTATATGAATTCATGAATTAAGGGAAAGAAGTAGGCAAGGTGCAGACTGCTAGGGCTGGGTCTATTGATTTCATTGGTCTCTGGAAACTGGGAGATCTGAATTGTGATTCAAGTTGTTACTAATTCAGAGGGGCCTTGGGCAAGTCCCTGAAAGCAAGGTGGTTCTGTGGCAATTCTTAACTTGTATTCTACCACACATAAACATAAAATAAAAATAACAAATGATTTTCCTATATAAAAGTAGAATTTTTTAATGTATGAAAGAGTAAAATATGACAATAATTTGTAAACACTAAGCATATATTAACAACAGTATGTTCCAGAACATTCTTTATAACACACTACACACCCCATCCTTCCATTCCCACCTACTCCTCACCCACTTCTGCCTTCCCTTTTATTTTATTTCCATCAGAAAAGCATATAAGCAGGAGAGCCACAGCAATCCCTCCTAATTTAATTGAAAAATTAATTGTGAGCACTTTGATGAATGTACGTTAGAAACGCCTATGACATACCTGCCCGCAGAGCAAGATGAGCTCAAGGTCCACAATGAGGGTGAACAGCTCCCTGGCTCTAAAGTCAAGTCAATTGGAGAGCAAATGTTAGTTCTGATTTTTGGCTGTGTGACTTTAGAAAGGTAAGTGACTTCTCTGAGCCTCTCCTTTTTCATCTGAAAAATGGAGACGACACCCCTTATTCACTGGGTTATAGGAATTAACATGGCATAGGGTGGAAAGAGGTACGTACTCCTGTGCTTGGCCCCTGGTAATGAATTTTAATGCTCATCTCCTCCTAATTCCTCTCTCCAGACCTCAGGTTCATGGCCATCAGGATGAGAAGGTCAGATTAAATCAGTGTTGAAAGGACTTATGTTGGCCTTCCTTACCTCCTGCCTCCAGCGTGGCTCCCGCCTACCTTAAGAGAAAGTCTTTATTAAGATGAAGAAAAAAGATAGAAATCCTGTTAGTAAAATAACATATCAAAGTTTTGTTACATAAGAATTGGCTAATATTGTTAAAAGACAGCTTCTGTCTGAAGGACAGGAAAGTTCTACCACACCCTGCCCACAGAATTAGGTGGTTACAAGCCCTTGCTTCTCAAATTAAGGGACTGGCATCCTTGCAGGAATGCAGCAGGAGCTAGGGTCACCCAAAGACACAGGGTGAGCCCACTTGTTTTCCAGAGATGCCAGTTTTCTCTTTTTAATTTTAATTTTAGTTTTCCATGCTGATTTTCAAGTGGCAATATAAAACCTTATTTTTGCTTTAATGAAAATAATCAGAAATATTACAATGTCACAAAGTTTTTAAGCCATTCAGATAGTCAACTGTGAGAGAGAAAATTTTGAGAAATACAAGATAGGATGATCTCCCTAAAATCGCATATGATGTGCATCTATATCAGCTCCAGGCCTGACTCAGGCTGTCAGAGTTTACCAAAAACAAATAAATAAATGAAAATAGAAAGCTGGGGGAGAAAATTTGAGTTCATGTTGGAAAGACTTAGCTCTAAAAGCAAACAAGCCAGAGACAATCAACAACGTCTGCGCTCCCTGGTGCCAGGCCACAGGGCTTCATGATCCTGGGGAAAAGGTCCCATGGAGCCCAGGATAAAAGGCTTTCATGGACACACAAACACACACACACACACACACACACACCCCACAGTCTGAGGCAGGGACCCTCATGTGGAAGGCAGGTAGGAACTGGGTCGGCCATTGCTACGGTGTGTGGAAGGAGCATGCTCCCATGGAAAGACAGCTCACAGATCAACTAAGCATCAAAGATGACAAAATTTGTATTATGTGTGGACACCGCTTACATTTCGAAAGCAATTCATTTTGTTGTGTAAAATTGGGGAAGTGCAGGAAAGCATAAAACAGAAGTAAAAATCACGTATAATCCCTGTCTTAGTCAGCGTGGACGGCAATATCAGAATACCAGAGACTGCTGGGTGGGTTATAACAAGAGAAATTTGTTTTTCACAGTTCATGAGGCTGAGAAGTCCAAGATCAAGGCGCTGGCAGATTCGATGTTAGGTGGCCACTTTCTGGTTCATAGCGGCCATCTTCTGACTGTGTCCTCACACAGTAGGTAGCAGGGCAACAGAGCTCTCTGGGCACTAATCCCACTCATGAGGACTGAATTCTCATGACATAATTGCTTCCCATGGACCCCACCTGCTAAAACCATAGCCCTGGGGGTTAGGATTTCAACATGAACTTTGAAAGGACTCAAGCATTCAATGTAAAACAATCTCCTCTCCCAGAGATAATAGTTGAATAACTGTTAGCATTTTTGCATAGCTTCTCTTACATGTGTATATACTTGTGTATGCATGTGTGTGTAAAATTTAAATTTGGGATCATACTATACACAATGTTTTGTAACATTTTTTTCACTAAACAGCAAATTATGAGCATTTTCCCATATAATTATTCTACAAAATAATGGTTTCTATTAGTTTCATTGTATCCATATTATTGCATTTATATATTATATATATTACATATAAATATAGTCAATTATACATATTTCAATTGTGCAATTATATACATATTTCAATATATGTATCTATGCATATATGATTTACTAAACCAATTATTACAAGAAATTTATTTTTAATTTTTCACTATTATAAACAATAATAGCAAAAATAACCAATGTTTAGTCTGTCAAATGCTCTAAAAGAATTGTTTCATGTAAGTTTCACAATAATGCCACAGATGGGTATTGTTATCATCCCCATTTACAAATGAAGGAATAGAGGCAGAGAGAAATAAGTAACTTGCCTGAAGTCACAGAGCTCAGGACACAAACAGTTACAGCAGGACACAAACCCAGGCATCCTCTTAACCACTATGAAATCAGACTGAGCCTGTTTCTTCCCCAAGAAAAGGAATCTGTTGGGACCACTGTTCCATAAGATCCTTTCCAACTACACATTCCATTGAATCCACTCATCACTGAGGAAAATAACAACCATTGGAAAAAGCAGAAGCTCTGAAGCCAGACTTGGCTGAGCCCATAATCCTCACTCTACTATTCACCAGCCTAAACTCTTAAGCTTCTTAGTCTCCTCATCCGAGAAGTGGAGATAAGAGGGGCATGACTTTCCTGGATTGCTTTGAAAAATTAATGAAATGATGCCAGCTAAGTGACTCAAGCAATGTTCCACAGCTAGTAACTCTTAGAAGTGACTTTAAGTGGAAGCATTTTTGCCAATTTAGCCCCAAACTTCTCCTGGTAATGCAATAGCAATCAATGAGGCCCTTAACAAAAGATGGAGCATTCTATTATCCTAGGAAGGTCAAAAAAATCCAGGCAACATTCCAAGACTGGACTTACATTCAGGTTACACCAGGAACCTCACCTGAATTCTGTCATCTACTGGTTGGAGCCTGGCAAAGGATTTCACTGGAAGCTTCATACCAGATCTGACCATTGGAGTCCTCCCCTGAAGACAAGATACTGGTAGGAGTGAGTACTCTGCCCTCCATGAGCCCAGGCTGGTCATTAACAGACCCACAGAGCAAACTTGTCCCTCCAGCCCACATTCAGGGAAAAGATCTTACAGAAGAATCTAAAGGGGCAAGGAGCCCCTGGGCCTGAGGTGTGAGTCTTGGGGCAAGCAGGCACCTATCATGATCTATGCCTTCTCCAAGGTGTCTGCAAATGCTCAGTCATCCTCTGTTTTCATGAAAACACACACACACACACACACAAACAGGTGTTATTTAAGTTTCATTTGTAACCAGTAAGAGATAGGAAGAATTCTTCCTTGGATGTTTTCAAACTTCTGGAATTTATTAGCCCAGGGAGGGTACTGGCTTCCTTTAGGCAGCCAGAGGTTTATTCAGGTGGCACCTCAGGATGGTATCATCTATTAGAAATGAGACAGTGTCACTGTCACCATCCAATAGGGCCTTCCTGGAGGACAACACGCCTGTTGCCAAACCAACTCACCAACTTCCCTGCTTCTTTCCATCATTCCCAACCCACCTGAAAGTGTAGAAGCTGTCAGCATGTAGGAGGCCCCAACGCCAGCCAATGGGAAATGCTCATATTGTGCCATCGCCCTAATTCTGCACCGCCCCCACCTCGCCACAGCTTTTAATGGGATAAATACCCCATTTTTCTTTCTTCCAGTTTCTCATGTGTTCTTACAGCACAGGGGGCTATTTCAGAAGTTAGAAAATGGTCACTTTTACCCTAAACCTCCCTTGCCCTGGCAGAAGAAAGCTACAAAAAGACTCGGAACAATGATTTAACTGTTACAAAATATCTCTAATAATACTGGGACAAGAGCTCAATAATACCAGAATGGAATGTTCCATATGCTCCCATACAGTTCTGCCCCCAAAGTGAATCCATTTGCAGGGAGGGGGGGAAACAAACACCCAACAGTAGTTCATCACATTTCCTGGTCCACAGTCCACCAAACATGGAGATTAGATAGGCTTGCAAAGAACCTAATTGTTTCTTGCTCAAAACACTGCAGGTAGTTGTAGCTGGTATTTGTTAGTTTGTCTTCAAGAAATAGCACAGACTCCTAGATAGACTTTTAAAAACAACCTGAAGCCACAACTCTATTTGTAAAATAAAATGTCAGCTCTATGAAGCATCTTTAGAAACCCTTTATTCCAAACCCCTTGTTTTGCAAATGAGACACCTGAGACTCAGAGAGATGTAACTTGCTCAGGGTCAGACATGGACCTGGTGGCCAGGCAAGGGAGGGGGGCCCTTACCAAAGGTCAAAGAGCCCAGGGCTGGAATAGGATCCCAACAAATCATGAGCAGCCCCCACCACAACCACCATCCCTAGAGAGATGGAGAGTTTTTGAAGAATTCTTTGTTATTTTATAAGTTGAAAAGAGCTGGGGAAGCCAGGATGGCTCTGTGGGTTAAATGCTCACTTTGCAGCCCCAGGGACTGAGGATCGAATCCTGGCACCGGCCAATGTGGACCCATATGCTGAACTGGGGAGTGCCCCCAGTTTGGTTCTCACCGGGGTGAGATCCCAGCCCAGTTCCTGCCCTGTGCAGCCCCGCCCACCTGTGGAATGAAACTATGTGGAAAAACCAATGATGTGCAAATACGAAGCCTGTTCTGGGCCCTCCCCCTTCTCTCTGTCTCTGTAGCTCTCTCTCTCTCTCTCTCTCTCTGTCAAAAACAATAAAAATAAATCTTAAAAAAAAAAAAGAAAAGAACATTAAAAATTCAGAACTAGCTTGAAATCTTAATATCTATTTTGTTGTATAGAGTTTATATTTTGAATTGCAAATAGGGAGGGGGTTACATGAGCTTTAATAGGGTATAGGGCTCTGCAGTGCCTGACACAGCCTTGCTCTCCATACATCCCCAGGCCCCCAAATCTTTATATCAAATATCTGCCTCCTGCCCCCAAACACTCACATTTACAACCCACTGGGGCAGCACATTGACTTTCTGTGACATTTTCCACTTTTAAGAGGCTGCCTGCGATAATCCTGTTGACCTTCAGCTGTGGAAAGTACTGGAAGCTGGAGGGCAGCTGGAGAAGAGGAAGGCACATGGGACTTTCCCCCCAGTCACCCTGAGTGGGAGGGGCTTCTACACAGAAAGGAATGTGGGATGAAGATTTCTCATCTTAACTACTTATAACTTCATGGACTCGGTTTCCCAATAAGGTCACATTCTGCGGTCCTGGGGGTTAGCTCATCAATATCTCTTTTGCAGGGACACAATTTAACTCAGAATAGATGTCTAGTAGGCACATCAAATCTAACAGCCACAAATGAAGCTCTGGACTTTTCTCCTAGCCTATTTTTCTCATGGTCTTCCCTCTGTGGGTAAATGGCAACTCCATTCTCCAATTTCAGAATGAAAACCCAACCATCATCCTTGAGTACTCTGTCTCCCACAGCCCTCACCTCACTTGTCACTATCTTCCCATGTAAGTGCCAATGGGGTCTAAGCAGATGGAGCTATTTGGGTTTTCACTAGAAGATCGCAACCCAGACATGTTCTAGGTAGCACTTTAATTTGCTTTGATAGTGTTCAGGAGACGTGTGAGTGTGTTTTAATTCTTTTAAAATGATTATAGTTTTATTTAAAGCATGAGTTACAAACATAAATTCCTCCAGAGTCCAGACCAGGGACATGAATGTCAGAAGCAGAAGCAGGTAAAAGCACATACACAAACTCTCATTGAGTGGTAGGGCTGTGTGACAACTGGAGAGAGTATGTGACCTATCAGCAGGCAACAGAAACTGCTCTGCACCCACAGCTACCACCATGCAGAAATGTAGGCCCAGCATTGCCAGAGCTCATCATTCTTCAGGTAAAGTTACGTGAAATCTCCCAATTTTTCAATATTGGCTCAAATTCGTAAAACTCTCTGAGGGTCAAACAAGTCACTCTATATGCTGGTTGAATCAGCCCATGGCCTGCCTATTCCTAACCTCTGATGGAAGGGAAAACTCTTTTGTAAATACTACAAATTAAGTTAGGAGTGGGAAACCATCCTGAAAAAACAGTAGGGGAGGAGGAGGGCACCATTACCAACAGAGTAGAAATGCTTGAGCAAACATTGAAGGTATTAAACAATGGGGTACAATAGAGACACAGTGCTTGATCTGCCTAAAGGAATGGCGAAGCAGGAAATAAAACCAGAGCAGAGGGTAAGAGAGATCATTGGGGGACCCATATATTGATACCTGGGGATTTGATTTTATCCTGGAAATAACAGGGAGTCATTAAGTATGTTTGAGCAATGGTGTGACTGACACTTAGCTATAGAAAGATTTTTACAACTCCTATGACCCCTAAAATTCTTTTCCTCTTTACTTTTTTTTTTAAATATTTATTTATTTATTTATTTTTAATTATTTTTTGACAGAGAGAGAGAGAGAGAGAGAGAGAGAGAGAGAGAGAGAGATACAGAGACAGAGAGAGAACTGAACTGGGGGAGCTCCCAGTTCAGCACATGGTTCCGCACGGGCCGGGGCCGGGATTCGATCCTCGGTCCCCGGCGATGCAAAGTGAGCACTTAACCCACTGAGCCATCCCGGCTTCCCCTCTTTACTTTTTTTTAAGGCTTATTTTATTGTTTGAGAAAAAGTGTGTGTGTAAGAGAGAGAGAGGGCCCAGAACAGTCTCCATAGTTGTACATAATTAGTTGTGACATGGTTTCATTCCACACAGGTGGATGTGGGCCACATGAGGCGGGAACTGAACCAGGGGCCTCCTGCATGGGAGGCGAGAACCTTCACCACCATCCTGGTGGTTACCAGTTGCACCGCAGTTCAGCATATGGGTTTGTACAGGCCAGGGACAATATTCATCCCTGGACCTCACAGTGATAAGGCAAGCACTCAGCCTGATGAGCTATCCTGGCATCCGCAACAATCTCTTTTTCTGAAATGTGAACCTATGTCCTCTCTTTAATTAAACTAGTAGTAGACTGTGATCAAAGAAGGAGCAGCGGATGGGTGCTGGCCTCTTTGTGGTACTGTGACAGTTGAAAACTGAGCCCAACTCAGCTTCACCAACTCAACGACTTGACTTCATTCTTTTTTCCTAAAGCCACTCTCTTGTCACTCTCTTTCTTTTGCCTTGCATAAGCGGCCTCTAACGGGCCACCCTGAAGTTAATTAATATGGGTCCCAAAAAGCCTGGGACAATGAGGCCCACTCCATGGGGGACGATGCTATCACCTCCCTTGAAATCACAAATGTGAAAAAACAGGGATCGCCCAGGAGGATAATGGTTTCAGTGTGTTCAAGAAAGGAGGCCCTGGCGCGAAATCATGGGTTTGAGTGATGTGGAGGAGAGAACTCTGATTCCCCTCAGGATAAGCTCAAGTGCAGAGGGCAGAGGTCAACGTTTGCATTTTTCCAGCAGCCATTTGATAGGGAACCTCTACTGGGCCCCGATGAGAGATTTGGGTGGGCAGCTTACAGTCACCTTGCTGTTATCCCCACCTCAATCCCTTTCATCAGCTGGAAAATAAAGGCTTTTGCTGTAGCTCGCCCCCCTCCCTGGATGGCAATGAGGCTAAGTGAGGTGATTCTCTGAGGCTCCAATTCTCCAAACCCCAGCTGGGAGCAGATCAAGGACAGATGAGAAACAAAATCTTGACCTGCCCCTCTTACTCAGCGGTCTGGGGCTCAGAATACCCTTGGCAATTATAGGTGACTATCTGAGGTTTATAAACTGTTCACAGAGGATCCTGCAAATCCAAATCATAGAGTCATTTGTTCTTCCTGGTCATGTGAATTTGAGTTTCATATAGTGGGGACTGGGTTATGAGATCCAGTGTCATAGTTAGTGATGGAGCTCAGTCAACAAGCCACAATACAATGCAGTATTATCACACACACTTACTAGTTCATGGAAAGTAACCCTGCTGCTGAAATAGGAAGAGAAGTTTGATTGGGGGAATTATATTTTATACAAGTGTCAGCAGATATAGGAATTCCACAGGGTCTTGAGATCTATCTCTAGAGGTCATCTAAGTTCTACTATGGTGCAATCCAAAATGAGAGTGGACAGAATACCCAAATTTCATGAGCAGTAGGCTTTCAATGATGGTTTTTAAGTGAAGAGTTAACCCATCAGAAACAACAAAAGAAAGGAACTGTCTCATAGCTTTAGAGGTTGCCTCAAGGAGATGGAATTGTGCATTTTTGTCTTTAAGATATTGTAATTTTTCTAGATATTCTGCAATGAGCAAATATTACTTCTATAGTGAGAACAACTTTAAAAAAGGGGGGGGAAGGTGATGGATGAAGGCACAAAATGTGAACGAAAGAGGTCAGTAGAAGATGAGCCTAAGGAAATGTCTCAACCTAAACCCAACTACACAAGCCACAGTTCAGTCACCACTCAGGCTCATCTCCACTTGTACATCTAATAAACTGTGGTCAGCACAACAGTCTAAAGGTACCCTTTCTTCAGGATGAAAACACCACGAGAGAACAAGGCCTGCTTTACTATCGGAAATGGTGGTCTCTAGTAGTGACTGCATGCATATGAGACCTTGTAGTTTTGAAAATGCTTTCATGGCCTTCACCTATCCATCTCTCTACTTAGTAGCAAAAGAGGATAGATAGATAGAAAGATAGATAGATAGATAGATAGATAGATAGATAGATAGATAGATAGATAGAGATAAGGTAGGTAGGTACATACGTAGGTAGGTAGATAGAGATAGATAGATAGATAGATAGATAGATAGATAGATAGATAGATAGATAGATAGATAGAGATAGCTAAGTGATAGATGGATTTGGCATAATTCCTTATACGCAGTTAGATACTCTGATATATAACTTCTCATTTTATGCCTCTCCTCTGACCTTCATTATAACCTTATAAGGTGTTCGGTAAAACTGCACAGTCAAAGAAGTGGAGCCATTCACCCATGATTACACAAGGGGATGAGGGCAGAACCAGAACTGGGGACAGGCATTTGGGGGGGGGGGTGTGAATCTAAGTCCTTCCCCATTCCAAACCCTCTGGTTCTCCAAGGGTGTTGTGGTCATCTTGAAGTGTACCCAGAGCCACAAATAGATTTCCTATCAATTTTAACCATCTTTTAAGTCAGCTGGAAAGTATCAATTTCCATAGCTGTTTAATCCAACTGTAAGAGAATAGAGGTGGTTCCAAACCAGAAACTAAAACTATGTAAATTGGATGAAGCTAACTAGTAAAGGTCATAAGATACAAAGGTCAGCGCAAGAACTCCCCAACAGTTCTAATACTTCAAAAAGAAACCATAGGCCTGACCATGCAGCTTCTAAGTTTATCAAATTCAAATTACTAGGCTACTCTGTTTTCTTTAAAAAAAAAAAAAAAAAAAGAACATTACACTGTATTCTCCATTAAGGATCTCACAGCTATACATACACGAGCACAATTCTGAATGGCCCAGAATATCAATAGCATTTTTTGGACCAACCTACTGGATCACTGGGTCACTGCCAGATGAATTGTTAAGAGGCTGGGGAAATGTTCAGTGACCACAAAATCACTAAATCAATTGGCACTTTAAAGATAGCCTATAAAGATAAGAGCAAAGGGGAACAAAACCAGAAAGATATCTCATGTGTTTCCCAATCGTACAGGTAAAAGGTAGTAGGAGGTGATCTAAATTTCTCCTGCACACTCTGACTCCACATATTCTTCTTCGACCTAATTTCCCAATACGTGAGCAGACATAAGCTGATGAGACAGAGCTGATAGATAAATAGTCCCATAGGATATGATTTAAATGCAAAGTTAGTGTCAGAAAGACTATGCTATGGGTCAGAAGCACCTTGAGACTCTCGAAGCTTCCAGACTCTTGAAGACAACTGTGCTGACCTTGTGAAAAGGTGGGCCCCCAGCTCTTCATACACATGAGGCCCTGAGTCTATCCAGCAGAAGCCCTAAGGGATCAGATGAAAGGTGTTTTTAAAACAAAAGGAACTGCACCCTATAGAAGCTGGAGCCAGATAATATGACCCTCCTAAATGAGACTTTGAGAAAAGATCAGATGATAGCAACAGCTACCATTTATTGACTATTTGCTAGGTGCCACGCACTTGTTCTGCCTTACTTCATTTAGTCTTCACAACAAACTTTGGAGGCAGGTGTTGGCATTGCCACATGTTCCCAAATAAGGAGAGTGGACAAAAGAGAGGTTAAGTAACTTTTCCACAGACACACAGCTGATCTGTCTCACATTCGTGCCCTGGCTCCTAACCACCATACACAGGCCCTCCCACCACTCGCCCCCCTCCCATCATTACTGAAATGATTGCATCACACTTCTCAATACTCAATGAATGCTCTGATGAGCTATTGGTGATATTAAAGAACGTGACATTTTATATTTTTAATAAAAGGTGTCAACCTTTGGAAAAGTTGCCTATCTCAGTGAACCAATTATTTTCCAAAAGACTCATACATGGCATTATAAATCACATATGGGAAAAAGAGCCATTAAAGGATAAGCCAAACCAGTTTGTATCTGAGAGAAAGGGAAACCAAAATTCTCTTATGTTAATACATGATCACCATACTTTATCCACAGGGAACTTCACCCTCTAATCTCAGTGGATTTGACCAAGCATTGGTCCATCTATAGCAGGCCTGAGCAGACTTTTCCAGGGCAAGGGCTACTTCTAATTTTCTCCAAGTGTTGCAGTCCACTAGCAATATATTTTATTATTATGACAGTCACCCCAAAATGGCTTGGTGATCCACCAGTAGCTCATAATTGACATCTTGCCCAGCCCTGATCTACAGGCTAGTCAGCAACCATGGAGATAGCTGGCCTGACAAAAGCTCTGCTAATCAAGTACTGGCTTATCAATCAGATCCTCTCTTGGGGTTGACCAGTAATTTACAGAGGGACTCAGCAGGCCGTGGAGCTGGCGGAATGTCTGCTCTGGGCATGAGAAGAGGGTATAACAGCGCTGTGCCAATACTAACTGGTTTTAGAAAGATAATCACCGAAATCCTGGCCAGCCCTAACAGCCACGGACACAATCAGCCCAGGGCTCCAAGTTCTCTGCTCCCCTTTCAAGTCTAGATCCCACCTGGGGCCTGAAGCTGGCTTGCCTTGGAACAGAAGGTCTGGCCACTCTGAACTCTGTGAAGTCTTTACACTGTCCCCATGATCTCTGCAGGGCCTGCTCTTTAGATTTCAGCAGTGGAGGACAAAAGAGGGACGATGAGACTCTTCACTGGTTGTTTATTGCTTTTTTTCCCCTGCCATCAAAGAAACCGCCACACCATCTGCTGTTCTGCTAGGTCAAAGCCCAGGAGGTGGCTTCCAGTGGGCATTTTGCTTGCAGCTGGCTTGACAGGCCTAACACTGCAATGTTGCCAAAGGAAGCAGAGGTCGGGGTGCCAGGTGAATAAGTAGTGCAAAATAGTCGAGAGGGTCGGGGACCTCTGCTTATCCATAATCTACCATTTCAATTCTCTATATGAGAACAACTGAGATTTTTTTCAACCTCATGTAAGTTACCCTTAATCATTCAAATATCCCATTTTTCAACTAAATTGATGCCCTAAATCCCTTATAGAAAATCTGCTGCCAATGTTGTGCATAAACTAGTTCTTCTGGATAAATCACTGGATAGATTAAACAGAGGCCTTACACAGGCTCAGGAAACTCCTCTCACCCCTCCCTGCCCACAACCAGCATAGAGGCTGCTATTCACTGAGTATGTGCCAAGAGGCGGATTCAAGAGCTTTGTGGCATGTCCGAAGGCAGTTTCACCTCTTCTCTCTCCTCTCCCCTCTTTTCTCTCTCCTCTCCTTCTTCTCTCCTCTCCCCACACTCCTCTCCCCTATCTCCCTCTCTCTCTCTGCCAAAGACAGAGGCTTATGTAGCCAAACCTAAAGATTTTCAGGCTGTACGATACATAACCCTGCCTACAACAATATCAGGAAAGAAGCCATTCTTTAACAACCCGGGGTCTGCTTCTGAGACCAGTCTTCTCCAAGGTTCACACACACAATGTTAGGACATTCTGAGACCCAGTGTACACGCTCAGACTGTTTCCACACAATTCTCTAATCTCGGGCGTTGAACCCAGTCCAAGAGCTTTGCTTTGTATTCATTAGGCAGTCAATTAACAAATATTTACTGAACAGTTATTAAAGATGTTCAGGCTGTGAATTGATAGCGTTAGCGCTGTATTTTAAGAAGATCAAGTGACAATTTGTCAAAGGATATCAAGGAATACAACCTGAGGCTAGTCTATATAGCAGGTAAATTAGGATGTCATGAGACCTGAACAAGAACAGTGACAGGGAAACAAAAAACAATGAAATAGTGAAAGAAATTAGGTTAATAAGAAAATATTTGTATTGTTGTGGCTTTAAAACCATACAGCCATGGGTTAATTCAAGCACCAGCACTTACCCAGCAAGTGATTCAGTTTTCACATTTCAGTTTTCCACCTTATAAAATAAAACTAATAAAACCCATGTTCAGATACATAGATAGGCACACATATTCATTTTTCCACAAGTAGATATATATATTTGACTCTTACCTAGGCTTACTATATGTCCCTTTTTAAAATTTTTTTTTTTAAGATTTATTTTATTGACTTTTTTAAAAAATATATTTTTATTCATTTTTGACAGAGAGAGAGAGAGAGAGAGAGAGAGAGAGATACAGAGACAGAGAGAACTGAACTGGGGGAGCTCCCAGTTCAGCATATGGGTCCGCACGGGCCAGGGCCGAGATTCGATCCCCAGTCCCCGGCGCTGCAAAGTGAGCGCTTAACCCACTGAGCCACCCCGGCTTCCCCAATATATGTCCCTTTTTAAACAGAACAGAAAAACAAAGGTACTGTCCCCTTTCAAAAGGTACATACAGCCAGCCTAGTCTCAATGGGCTAAATTCAAGGTGTCAGTAGGCTCACCATAGGTACCATTTGAAAAGGGACAGTTATGTTGCTTTCTACCCCATTTAAAATAGTATGTCTGGTCGGTCTACTGCTATCTATTCACCAAAACCTACTTTCTCTGTCCCCTGGGCAGACAGCTGAAGTTACATATGGCCATGTGACTGAGTTTTAGCCAATGGACTATGAATAGAATACACTGCTGCTTCTAGGGCTAGCCTTAGATTCCTCCATACTCTTTTTCCTTCTGCTGGCTCAATACACAGATCTCTTAGGATTCAGAAGAGAGCAAATGGAGCCATAAGATACATGGAGTGCAATTTCCCTGGACAACCTTGGGAAGACCACCTACAAAATGGGAATACCTGCTAGAAACTTCACATGAATGAGAAATGAATTTTTATCATATTAAGCCACTAAGATTTAGGGTTTTGTATCTATCTATTTTTGCACAGAAGCAGATATCATAACCCCTCAATAAATGACTATTGGGATATAGTTTTTTTAGTATTATGGGAAATACAAAGAGCTACAAGTTCTCAGTTTAAGAAGATAAGACATACACATAGCACACACTAGATGCCACAGACAACAGAAGTTCAAAGTCTTCAGAGGTAGAGGGGTCTGAACCAGCTTCCCATACCAGGTAGTTTTAGGCTTGTCTTTAAAGATTGAGTATGAATCATCTGGGTGCTGGAGACTCCATTCATTTACCAATATTTAAAAACCTCAGGAAGAAATCCCTCATCACTCACTATTCACCTCCATGGTCTGTAGATAGGTAAGCTCTTATCTAATACTTCCTCATTGCTCATGTCTCCTGCCAATGATATCCAATGAGGTTTGGTCCTGGATTCCATGCAATGGCCCTCAGCCATCTATAACCTTCTGAAATCACCTAATATCCACTTTCCATCCCCCTAAGCCCTGGCCCAAGAAAGGAAGGACCTCCAGCTTCAGAATTGTTGATACTTTCCTCCTTGGGTCCAACACAGTCCTGGGGTTATAAAAATACTGATAATTTAGACTAATTATGCATAAATATTGCTCGAGCATTGCTCTTATAGTTATGGATCAATTAATGCATTTTAATTTCCATATCCCTCTGGCAATACTAGCAAAGAGCTTCATTTCAGAAATTGAAAGACTGGTCAATCCAAATGAAAGAGTTCTGTGTTTTAATCACTACCATTCAAAGAAAGCTTGCAATGTAAACTTACTTCTCTAATTTCTCTCTATCAGGTAGTGAACTCTAAATGATATGATGAAAAACTTGCCATAATTTATAACTTGCCTTAAGCAAAACTCTTTTTTTTTTAAGATTTATTTTTATTGTTTTTGACAGAGAAAACGAGAGAGAGACAGAGAGAGGGAGGAGGGCCAAGAGCAGTCTCCATAGTTTCACGTCATTAATTTTCAATATAGTTTCACTCCACAGATGAGTATGGGGCCACACAGGGCAGGACCCAGGCCAGGGGGTCTCCCACATAGAAGGCACACCCCTGCAAGCCAGGAGCCTCCCACATGGCAAGGATGTGTAGGTGGGAGCTGAACCAGGGCCTTTCCACATAGGAGGCTCGCCCCAGTGAGAATCAAACTGAGGGCACAGCCCAGTTCAGCATATGGGTCCACACGGGCCAGGGCCAGGATACGATCCTTGGACCCTGGGGTTGTAAGACAAGTACTCAACACGCTGAGCCATTCCAGCATCCCCTAATCAAAACTGTTGCCCTTGTAACTTCCCAAGTTTTCAACTTTCCCAAAATGTTTAACATAGACATTGGAATTCTCTAGGTTCAGAAATGCCCAATGTATTCATTGAAATGTGAAATAGACTCAAAAGTGTCACACATCATTCTGCCAGTTTATTAAACCAATGAGACCCACATTTGCAAGGTCAGGGAAAAGAGAAAAATGTACCCAGAATTTGGCATGTGAGATCATTTAAAGAGCATATCACCACAATGTTAAGCATGCATTTTGCAAAGAGAGTGTTTAATGGAGCTGCAAGGTTTTAAAAACACTCCCTCCCCAGGCCCCAGGATTCACTGGTTCTTAGAGCAAAGAGGGAACATTGGCAGGTGCATACACTGTGGTTATATAGAAACCCCTCTGACCTCTGACGTAAGAAATGGCATTCTCTTCAGAAACACACAATGGTCCCTACAGGAACTGTAATCATCACCACTAGTACTGAGAACTAGTACTGACCATAAAGATCTGATAAAGTAATATTTTCAGGGCTTCAGAGGGAGTTTCACCAGATCTCTATATGCTAACTGGCCAAAGTCTAATTCACTTCACAAAGAAATACAGTATAATACCTTTCAGCAGAGGCTAGGGTTGGAGGGCAGTTGCTTTCAGCTGAAAAAGTTTTTAGCTTCTTCCAAAGATTAAATTTGTGTCATTCATTCATTCATTCAGAACATATTTTCTAAGTCAACTATGTTCTAAGCACTGTGCCCCGAGCTAGGGATTTAAGGTTAAGCAAAGCCTGAGATGTTAGCCTCGTCAGGATGGAGCTTCTAGTCTAGTGAAGAAGGCTTCATGAAAACATGTGAAGTCACATCATAAAAAGTATTGTGTCATACAAGTGCACTGTGATTCTGTCCTAGGGGCAGTGCCATTGCTTACACCATGGATAACAAATGGACTTCAATTCTACGCTAATTCCAAGTGATTAATAGTGTCTTTTTGATGTGCAGTGTTGAGAATGCTTCTGAGGTCTTGTTTGAGGTCACAGAGAAGGAGTTTCTTGATTAGTGATGCCTGGCATGGATGCAGGAGAGAACTGCCAGTATGTGTGACATGTATCCGTTATGCCTGGTATCCATCTAGAAAATGTAGGCCTTTGAGAACAAAGTGACGTGTGGCAGTCATCTGGCAGGAGTGCAAAAGAACACGGGTTGTTTCTTCTGCTCCTTCCTTCTGTCGATCTCTGGTTCTCTGAGAACTGAACTGGCCAGTACTCCCATAGACATGAAGGGAAATGGAAACCAGGTCATCTCTGGTATAATGACAAAGGCGTCAGGCCTGGTTAGACATTGGCTGGGAGTAAGAAAGAAGCCACACATGGCTCAGGGGTAAGAGAATGGCTTTGCATGAAGTGCCTAGAAAGAAAAACCAGTCAACCAAAGCAGACCTGCGTTCTAGAGGGTAAGTCTGTGCATTTATTCTAGTTTCCATAAATCCAAGAGACAATCTCTCTGATTTTAATTACAAATCTATAACCAAAGTAACACTAATTTTCCAAACAGGAAAAGAAAACCCATCATGCCATTACCCACCAAGGGTGGAAATTCTCATGGTATGGAAAACTTGCATGGGTGTCCAGGGAAAGAGCTTTCAAAAGAAAAGTGTGCACAGATTAGGGACTGTGTCGTCTTCATCCTACGTCAGAGCTGCCTATGCGCCATAACCACGGCCTGAAGTATTCTACCCCTACATACACGCACATACACCCCATTAGCACCTACCTTAACTCCTCCTCCTTCAGGCCCCATCTTAAGTCTCTTCAAAGGATTTCCTTGACTGGGCTGTCTAAATTAGATGCCTCTTCTAGGTCGTGTTCATCTTTTTATGTAAAATGTATTGATGTCCTTCATTGCTTCAGATCCTTATATTTACCCTAAGATAGATAGATAGATAGATAGATAGATAGATAGATAGATAGATAGATAGATAGATAGACAGACAGAGTTGACAGAGCTAATTCTGTCTTGAAGCTAATCTGCCATCTTGACTCTTCTGGGCCTCTCACCCCCTCTGCCTCTGGAGTGAGATGCCCTTGATGTTATCTGTCCCGACCAGCTCTGCTGCCAGAGCCTCTCAGCACTTGGTGGCCCCCCTTTTTAAACACACATTCCTGTCTGGGGGGTGGGGGAGGGTAGAGACTGTGAAGGAAAAACCATGTTGTCTCACTGTCACCCAAGATGAGCTTCTATGTAAGTTTCCTTAATAAACTCTTAATGTAATGGTGTTGCCAGCTTCTTTCTTGGGTCTCTTGGCTCTAGGAAATTTAAGAACTTTTAGATAGATTGATGGTAGATTAGAAGATGATAGATAGATAGATAGATAGATAGATAGATAGATAGATAGATAGATAGATAGATATGCATATATGTGTGTATCTATATATATTTGATTACTACCTGGTACATTATGAATACTCAATACATATTTGGTGAAACAATGAATGAGTAAATGAATGAAAGGATAAATGGGGGATACTCTGTGAAGTCTCAAAAAGAGAACAAACTATTCTTGAATTAACCAGCAGTGAGACCCCAATCTTGATCTGAGGAGGAGCTATTTTTACTCTCCTGTCTTATGATTGGAGGTGAGGAGCATGGTGGGAGACAGGCAAAGGAGGGGCTGATAGGTCCAACTTTTCTGAGACAGAGGGCCGGCTTTATCCCCTGCTGAGGGATGAGCCTAATAAGACTCTAGGATCTCTTGGAGGGCCCCATCTGGTTTTCTGAAACGTGGTTGCCAGGTCTGAAAGGGGGCGGGGGCAGAGCTTGTTGCTCTGCATTTCTGATGTACTATCAGCAGAGGGTCTTTTCTCACTTCTCAGTTCTCCTTTCTAAAGCCTATTTTCTATGAGGGGAACTGCTTTCTCTGGAGAATTGTTAATTCCTGGAGGAGTAAGCCATTGAAGCCTGCATGGGAACACCCACTCATTTGCAAATTGGCAAACAGACTCTCCCACAAAGTAGAAGAAGGCTTGATTCAGAGCTTACAGGAAACAATGCAGCCCATTTAACAAAGCCAACGTTTAATGAACTCCAACAACGTGCTTCAAAAAATAAGTTAATAGAGCAACCTTTTAAACTTTCATGCATGCTTACTAAAGTACCATCTGCTCACTCAGTAAGAGTTCACTGGTTTGTTTATCCTCATTATTAATCAGCTATATGATTTCTTAGTGATGAATGAACATGTTGATTGGAATTTTGACAACCTTCTTGTGTCAGGGCCAGCGTCCACAAATCATACAAGACCATCAGAAGAGGTGCTTTCTATTGCCTGGCAATTCACAAAAGAAAGATACAGGAGAGACAAGCTGGCCTTTCAGATGAGTCTGCCATAAAATCTTTCTCTTTGAACTCTTTGCAAGATCTTAGGATCGTGAACATCTTCCCACCAGTTTTATTTTTGTGTGTGTGTGTGTGTGTGTGTGTGTGTGTGTGTGTGTGTGTGTGTGTGTGTGTGTGTGTGTTTAGCAAAGAGTCTCAGGGGACGATGTTACTTTTCAGTGTCTCCAAGTGGCACCCTTCCGACTCCATCTTCATCTCAGGAAGGGGGAGTGTGGCAAACGGAGAGGGGCTGGGGTCAGGCAGTGGAATGGTGGGTAATTACCAGGAAAAAATAGGAGCCTCCTACCTTTTATCAGAGCAAGTATCAAATACTGTTTGGCCCAAGTACATTTTGTCCCATTCTGTTTCTTATGCAAATGCAACATCTAGAAACCAGCCTGCCACAAAAGTTGACTCCGCTTCCCGACTTCATTCAACGTCCACTCGAAAGGAGTATCATGTACCTGATTGTTAGCTGGGTCCCCTCTCCAAGAAATTGTAGGCGAGATTTTATCATTATCAGGCTTCTCTAGAAATCAAAAGCACCTGCTCTCTATTCAGGTGGGCTTCTAAAGAGAGAAATACTCCCATTAAAAATGCCCAGAGTTCATACGGGAACACTATGAAGACATGTCCTTCCAGTCCAAGAATACCAACTTCAAACAAATAAACTTCCTGGCAACAAGCCTGGACTGAGCATTTACAGTGTGCCAGGCAGTGTGCTAAGCAATATGCATGTGTTTTTCCATTCAGTCCTCACAACAGCATAGGAGGTAGGAAGCCTATTTTATACACTTGCAAATTAAAGCCTTGGAAATGTCAGGTTACCTGCTCAAAGATTATACAGTTAGAAATATGACAAAGCCACGATCTTTTAATTCCAGAACTTGTGCTTTTACGGTAGTTACATATGACATAATTTGGCACTGATGATAATAATGTACATTATCTAGCAATGACTCATTCCTAATAGGCTCCCCTCTTTGGGTTTCCCAAGCAGAACTAAGCATACAAAGAAAGTCCTCCCTCATGTCCTGCCCCTATTGAGGAAAATAAGTTATGTCTATGCAAACCCATTTATAGTAGGTCCCCCTTAGCCACAGTTTTCTGTGGTTTCAGTTACCCATGGTCAATCATGGTCAACCATGGTTCAAAAATATGAAATGAAAAATTCTGGAAATAAACAGTTCAAAAGTTTTCAATTTTGTGCTGTGAGTAGCATGGTGAGTGAAATCTCATGGCATTCTACTCCATCTCACAATGAACATGCATTATCTATCCCTTTCTTCAGCATATCCACACTGTATACAAAGGGTGTCCCAAAATTCACTCAAGGTTTGAATTTTGCATCATTTGTGTGGTAAAGTGTTGCCAACAACAACAACAAAAAGACAGCATGACAGCTGACAGTTCAGGGTTATTAAAAATGGAGCGCTCCATGAAAGAACAATGCGTTTTCATTGTTGAGCAATATTTTAAAAATAATGGAGGTTTGGCAGCTACAGTTTGCAATTTTTGTTCAAATTTACTTCTTGCATGAATCTTGCGTGGATTACAACCCACCTGTTAGTCACTTAGAAGTCATCTAGATATCAGTTCTACTGTTGTTGTGCCACAGTGCTTGTTTTCAAGTCACCCTTATTTTATAATACTTAATAATGGCCCCAAAGAGCAACAATAGTGGTGCTGGCAATTCAGGTATGCTAAGGAGAAGCCATAAAGTGTATGTATGTATGTGTACATACACACACACACACACACATATAGTTCAGTCCTACCCACAGTCCCAGGCAGCCACTAGGGGTCTAGGAACATATTCCCCATGGCTAAGTGGGGACTACTGTTTATCTCATTTAATATCCTGAGTAACACTATGTCACAGACATTATCATATCCTTTCAGGAAAGGAGGAAATTAAAGCTCACAGAAGCTAAATAACTTGTCCAAGAACACACAGATCCGAGGCCCAACTGCACAGTTGGCCCCTAAACTGATTCGCAGCATCTTACAGGAGCCTATCAGGCGTTTCCCCTGGAAGACAGGAAAGAAAGAAAGGGGCTGTTCCTTATGCACCCAGGCTGTTTGGGCCTCTGAGGCTTGGCTTACTGTCAAGCATTTAATTCTCTCTTTTTCCCTCTTCTCTGTCCCACATTCCATAGACTTCCATCGCTCTATGCATCCCCTCACCCACCCACCCAGTTCCTGGTTCCACTGACTGGTCTGTGTCTTCCTAAAACCTAGGCTAATGCCTGGCATACTGTAGGGACTCAATAAATATTTTTTAAATGAAGAGAGGAAGAAGCTCAGAGTTAGAGCTAAGCCCTAGGAGAGAGAAACTCAGAAAATTCACACATACTCATAAGATTCAAGTATGTTTTTTCTGTTCAAATAGTAATGCCTGTAATAAACTATAGAGACCAGCATAGACGTGCTAATATTTCCAGGCCACAGCAAACTCAATCCTAGTTTAAAAAACAAATCAATATGTTCCCTCCTCCCCCTCCCTCTCTCCCTCAACCCCTTTTAGTCTTTATTCATAAAATATATTGTATGTGTGTTATACAATATAAGCATATGTCATGTTGCATGAATCTACAATGGACAATTTGTGGTACTTCTCTTTGAGGAAAGGAAAAATAACTCAGGGACGAATCCATGTTGTTGGAAATTGTTAGCTGTCTGTTCATGTAACCTATTTATCTATCACTTTATAGTTTACTTCACATTGTTGCTCTCTTCCCCTGTGAGGTAAGCCCAGGACTACAACCTCCATTTACAGAGAGGGAAACTGAGTCACAGAAACTTTTAATGGCTTGTCATAGGGCTATTTCCTCAATCCGTAAACAGCAGCATGGTAAGACATAGCATCAATTTAACCATAGGTTTTAAGGAAATAAGAAAACTCTACCCTAGTGTATATGCACATTGCTTAAAAGACACATGCCAATGTTTCTGAGACATTAAATTATGTGGGCTTGGAGGGAGGGACGTGTGTCTTAAAACTAAGTAATGTGATAAGTATCAAAACAATGACTTAACCCAGTATTCTAACTCTGAGTCATTGTGGATAGGTAATTTAGTTTCTCAGCCACATTATAAAGCCCTGAACGGCAGGGCATTTTTCTCCACTTTTTACATCTGTCTCTCAAAGGGCTTCTGTATAATATACTCTCAGCTGATTGATATAAAAAGGCCTGCTTCCTCTGAAACCAAAAATTAAAAAAAACCCCAATTTTTTATTCTTAAATTTCTGGGTACTAAAAATCCCCAGGCAATATACTTGGAAACTTCACAGAAGTGGCATTTTATCTTCTTTTTCAGTGGGATCTTGTTTGGTGACTAAGGGCTGCATCATGAGATGGTCTTTCTAAGTTCCTTCTTCCAGTGTCACTACTCAGGGTAACTAACAAAACTTTAGAAGCCTAGAGATCTACAATCAAAAGTTCTATTCCAACACATGTTCTAGAGAAACTTCAGGATGAAGTTCTAGAAGTTCAGAATTTACTAAAATATATTAGAGAACAAAACCTTTAATATGCTTGTACCACATATGCAGCCTGATTTTTGTCTATCAGGTGTAACACTGCTGAACTTGAGTCTTCTTAAGTTCAAAATTTAGCTAGCCTACATATAAAAACCAGAAAGCAAGAAATAACACCAAGAAAGCAAGACAGAGAAAATTGTCACCTGGATCAGTGCGGAAATTAGTTTGTTTCCAATCAGAGTGATTTTTTTTTGTACACAGGGAAGAAATTCAACGTTTTATTCCAATCCTGGTTGAACTGGTAAAAAAAAAGTTTTTCCTCGTCTGTGAAGTAAAAGAAATTAGACTCAAGTGGCCGTAACTGAGCTTCCCATCGGATTATTGTGCAAAGTCCCCTTTATTCCCCCTCAGTGGCTAGAGCGCGCTCATTGTGATTTATCTGGAAGCCGGTTTCTTTTACACCCTCGGTCTATATAAAGTCGAGCTAGGACTGGGGCTGGAGATTGGGCAGCGTCTGGGAGGCAGCATCCACAGTCCAGAGAGAATGAAACAGCTGGGGACATGAGCAACCGCCTGTGTCACTGACGCTGCCCAGTGGTAGGAGCCCCACTTTTTGCCTCCCGGCCTAGACCAGGATCCATTAGAAATGGGATGGATGGTAGTAGTGACCTACCTTAGAAAGTTCCCCCACAAGACAGTGTGGGCTGCTTTGTCCTCACCCTTAACTGTAATTTCTCGCTTGTGTTTCTGATCTAGAATGATCGAGGCTCAGGCTCTGGCAGGACTGTGAACATTTGGCCAGCTGGGATTGGCCACCTGGCGAAGACCTGGTTCTGAAAAGCAATGGCGATGAGGGTCTTTGTTCTACTGGCCGTCTTTGTGGAAGCCTCTGCGAAATCATGCACTCCAAACAAAGCAGGTATGCCCTGGGGCTGGTCCCTGTTCCTGGAAAGGGAAGTTTCCTAAAGCTGCCTTCTGCACAGCTCTGAGCTCTGCACTTAGACTGTTATGAAAATGTAATGATATCACCAAGTAGGAGCACTCATGCCTCCCAGTGCCAGCCAGACTTGTATCACAGGAAGGAAAAAGGCATTGGATTCTGAACTTAGACTTTTTAAAAATGAGAGAATGCTAATTTTTTTTTCTGTTTTCTACTTGACTATAAAATTTCTGTCCTATGCCATGAATTATTGTTTCATAGCACTGTGCCTGACATGAAAACACTTTTTAAAGTTATATGCTCATTTTTATGGTATTTAAAACATTTTTATGTATGTTATATATAATATTATATAAATCTCTAGTCCATCCTATCTGGCTTCTATTTTTTAAAATAGATTAAAATTTTAAAGTGGACCAATTTTGAAACCATATTAAGCGTAGTGCAGATATTACACAGATGTAGCAAAAACTATAAAAGTAGAACTTCAATGACTGAGGTTTGGGGAAAACTTTCATTATGGCTCATAAACAATAGTGGGAAATGTGTTTTCCACTTGCTGCGCATGCTTAGGTGTGGCTGGAACCCACTGTTGTTTATGTAGAATAATATGATTACCATCTCTAATTTCCACCCCTGTGTATCTTTTTTCTAGATGTCATTCTTGTCTTTTGTTATCCCAAAACCATCATCACCAAAATCCCTGAGTGCCCCTATGGATGGGAAGTGCATCAGCTGGCACTTGGGGGACTGTGTTACAATGGGGTCCATGAAGGAGGCTACTACCAATTTGTAATCCCAGATCTGTCACCTAAAAACAAGTCCTACTGTGGTACCCAGTCTGAGGTAAGTCCAGGCCACATGATGAGAGGTCACAAAGATGAGACACCTGGGCCCAAGAATAAGACAGACATCTGCTGTCTACCCTTCAACAGATTCAGAATTCACCAATTTCCTTTAAGAGTCAATCTTGACTCTTATTTCTGGGCCGGGGTGGGGGTGGGGGGTCATTTTATGTAAATTCTTCTGCCTAGTTTAAGTGGCTCTTTGGATTTGAATTTTATTCTCCCAATTTATTGTCAGAGCCAGCTAGGTCACTTTCTATGAGTAGGACAATATACATTACCCACCTTTGCCTGGCTTTCAATTCTGAGTATGTGCTCACAAGCTGACATCCTTCCTGGGTTGGATGGATGAGACATCCTTTGCCCAAGACTCTGAAGTGCTAATACAGTGCATTTGGAAGGGCATTTTAAATGATTAACCGAAGTCTGACATGACTCATCATCGGGTCTGGTGAAATACCCAGGAAAGGTAATCAGAATTAAAATGAACCACAGACAACCTCTTGCTAATCTCCTATATGACAGATGAGAAATCGGAGACCTCCCAATAAAGCCAGTGGTTTGAGATCACAGAACCAGTAGACATGTGGTCATGAAGGAAGGCATTTCCACTGCTGATGTCTAGCATCCCTACTGCCTTAGGTACAGAAGACTGTATAGCAATTGGGACTCAGAAAATGGGACCACAGAGCTTTCAGGGCCACCTTCTCCTCCTAAAGGCTCCAGAAGGATTAGTGATTAAGTGGAAAGAGTCATGGGCATGATTAACGAAAACAGCATGTCTTTGAGCAACTTGGTAGAA
>PVKE010020786.1:0-27178 GCA_004027555.1 Craseonycteris thonglongyai
TATATATATATATATATATATATATATATATATATACACACATACATACATATCTATTTTAGATGATAGATAGATAGATAGATAGACGATAGATAGATATTTTACAATGATCTCATCTAATGTTTGGTGGGACTACTAAAATCTTGACACCAAAAACAATAAGGAATTTAAATAGACAAAAACATTTTTTTCTCAATTATACTCAAAGCAGGGGAATAGTGGGTCAAACATGGCTTCAAACACATCATTTCATAATTTCTCTTAGCACCTCAAACTTTTCTTCTTTCATTCATTTACTGACCAAAGCACAATCCTTGGATTGACAAGTTTTAAATCTCAGACTCTAATTCAATCAAAAGATTGTTGTGGCTGGAGGCAGTGCCCATGATCTAGGCAGAACTTTAACTGGGACTTGAGGAAGTGATAGGATTTGGATATGATATTAACAGAGAAGGCATATGTTAGGTCAACTTTTATTTTCCTTTCTGAATTAAAAATTAGTAAACCATTAGAATAAAGAAAAATATTTCTTTGTTGTTTTTAATTTCACTACTTGCAAATAAATTAGATAATCTGATACTAAATAGCCTACACAATCTGGACCCATTTTTCAACTTGATTTCCCAGTGATCTACACAGACCTTACTCTTCACCTAAACCAATTGATGTCTACAAATGTCTTATACATGTTTTTGAAAGAGTTTTGAAAATTGTAATATAACCTTAGTAGTGGCTCAATATAAACATGGTCTGTATCTGCATTAAATAATCTGTGATTTCAAACAACACAAAACCTGACTGCTTTCTCAATAAGAACTTAAATTGCAGGTTAGAGTTCAGAGGGAAGCAGCAGAGTCATATTTTTTGTTGTTGTCTACATTTTTTTATTGTTAAATTTATAGGGGTGACATTGGTTCAAAACAATTATATAGTTTCCAGGTGTACAACTCTACATTACATTGTGTGTGTATTGCATTGAGTGCTCACCACCTAGAATCAGCTTTCCATCACCGTGTATCTGGTGCTCCCTCCCAACTCCCACCCGCCCCCACCCCTCTCTCTTTCATCCACCTTCCTCTTTACCCTCAGGTAACCACCAAATTATTGACTGTGTCCCTGAGTTTTTGTTTCTTTATTACTTTCAGTTTTATAATTCACCTATAAGTGAGGTCATATGTTTCTTGATTCTTTCAGTCTGATTTATTTCGTTTAATAAGATGATTTCAAGGTCCATCAACGTTGTCACAAATGTATTTAATCTTATTGCTGAGTAGTATTCCATTGTGAGAGTCATATTAAGATAACACAAATATGGTAATATAGGTGAGAAATAAATCGTACAGTGGCCTTTTGATTTTCAACTGCAATGTACTGTTAGTCTATCAAATTTTTCACAATATTTAGTTATTAATAGTTTTATGTCTTAATTTTATGTACCATAAATGCTTTGCTGCAGTAATAATATTTGCTCACAAATATTTGTTCTCTCAACAATTTAACTATGCTGGGTTGACTTTCTCAGCTCACAGATTTGGAGCTTGTCATGTGACAGGCTTTGATCACTGAGATGCCAGTGGACTTATTTGCCATATCTGAGCAGAAGATTTAAATACAATTTTATTGTTTGGCTTGGTCTTTCTTGCTTCTGTGGCCACTGACAGGGAAAAGACCTATCTCAGCTGGAAGGTGTTCCTTTCATTTCAGTCCCCAGATGAAAAAAATTGGAAGAATACTTGAATTTGAACTGTGTAGCCTAGAGCTAATCCTTCTCAGTACAAATCAGTCAAACCCTAACCCTCATGTAATGTAAACAACAACAAAAACTATTGTTATTGTGAACCATGGAAGAATTGAGATTATATTATTGTAGTAGAAACTGAGAGCTAAAATTACATTTTGTAATATTTTTGCATTATTTTTATCGATAAAAACTGAGAATGATTAGCTATTTCCAAATGTAAGGAAAATAGATATTTTTCACCTTCTTAATATTAAAAATATTTAAGGGGCATTTATTTGCATTAAATATTAAAATGGTCTGTTGAAATTTTCAGTTTTTTAATGTTGCTTTTATATCATAACTTAATTTCTGTCACATATACATATATGAAAAAATATATGTATATTTTCATATAGCTATATATATGAAAATCCTGACATGCTATATTAATCTGTGGTATTTTAAATGTTCAGTACTTTTTTCTTTATCCATGATGTCCTAAATAAATTTTTTATGCTTTGGTTCATTCTTTGTCTCTCATGGTGGTTTAGCTACGGGTACCTTGATTTAGTTTGACATTGCTTAGCCAAGCAATATTAAATGGGAATATACCTCAAAACTATGAAACACAGATTTTTATTTAAAAAAAAAAAATTATTTATAAATGCAATCAAATGGATCTCAAAATACTAACTCATTTTAAAGACCAGGCTTTTATAGAAGAGTCTCTTAAATCTTTTAATAAAACATTCACATGATTATAAGCTTAAAAATATAAACCATGCCTTGGCTATTTTGAAATATATATAGAAATACAATAAAATGATATAGACCCACTTAATGAGCAAGCATATCATGGACCATTATTTAGAGATAAATAGTATGCTTATCAAGAAGAGCAAACTATCTGAAATTATTCCCTACTTACAAGCCAATAAATTACCCCACCAGTTTCCTGGATGCCTTCTGTGTTAGAGAAAAAGGACTTTATTACTCAGCCCAGCAAGTCTTCTGTACCTAAGCATATTTGCATTCTTTTTTTTCTTGCCCCAAATCCCACAGAGGGATGCAATTGATGCTTTCACAAATAGTGGGTTGCATTACAGGAAAGAAACTGAGTTTAGGGAACCTGAATATTTTATAATGTTCAGTAAGTATATCTGCCCTTAACTCTGGAGGAAGACACTATGTCTATTTGCTATACAAACATCCTTGAAAAGAGTTTGTGAAACAAAGGGACATTAGTGCTTCTCGCGCAACACGTGCAGAATCATGAATGATAGATATGTGGAGGATTGTCTCCCAACACATTTCCAAATATTTCTAAGTGGACTCAAATTAATATAAAATAGATCAATAAAACCACTTTTAAAATTCAAAATTTTAAGCTACAAGAAAATATAAATGAATATTTATCTAACATTTTCCAGGGAGAAATTTTCTATGATTAAATAATAAAAGAAATTACAACATAAAAGATTGAGGGATAGAACTACATAAAATTTGAATTTCAACACAGGAAAGCCACCTAACTAGAAATAATAGACAAATGAGAGACTGGAAAAATATTTAAAATAAATATGATAAGTATATGCTTAGTATTCTTACTATATATAAAGAAATCAAAAATAACAAAAAGTTTTAATCTCCCACCCCCAATAATAATAAAAAAAATATTAATCTCTCCTATACTTAATAATGAACAGACAAGTCATGAAAGAAGTTCAAATGAACTATTAAAATGATTAATTCTCAAAGAAACAGTGTTAATCAACAATGAGTTACCATTCTTTCCCTATCAAATTAACAAAGTATTTATAAATAATATTCAATTTTTCAATGGCATAATGAAATAAGAACATTCATACCCTGTTGATGATTCCTACCTTACAACTTTTCTATGAAGCAAGGAAGCATTATATATTTTTTAAATGCATTATGTATCATTTTTAAATGTTTGTAACTTATGATTTAGTAATCTCTCCTAAAAAAATAACTACAAATATAGACAAAGGTTTTTTTTCATAAAAAGCCACTGCATTATAATTATAAGAGTAAATAGTAGAACTCAATCTAAATGTCTAAAGTAAACAGCTGAGTAAATTATGGCAAACATATTAAGAAGAATATACCCCAATGTTTATCGCAGCATTATTAAAGGCAGCCAAGTCATGGAAACAACCAAAGTGCCCTTTGATAGAAGACTAGATAAAGAAGTTGTGGTATATTTACACAACACAACATTACTCAGCAATGAGAAAAGAAGAGATACTTTCATTTGCAACAACATCGATGGACCTTGAGATCACCATGCTAAACAAAATAAGCCAAACAAAAAAAGCCAAGAACCATATGATTTCACTCATATGTGGAATATAAAACTGAAAGCAAATAAAAACTCATACACACAGTCAATAGTTTAGTGGTTACTTGAGGGTTAGGGGGAGAGAAGGAGGAGGAGTCAAATATATGATGATGGGAACAAAACTGACTCCTGGTGGTGAGCATATAATTCAACACATAGATGATATAATGAAGAATTGTAAACCTGGAACCTAATTTTTACTAACCAATGTCATCCCAATACATTTAACAATAAATAAACAAATATATTCTTTTTATTATTTAACATTTGTGAATATTTAACATATAAATGTTAATATTACATGTACTCAATATCCTTAATTCACTCTATCAAAATTAAAGTTTTTTTAATAGAAAGCTTGAGAAAATGAGAAATTAGTGATGTGAGAAATTCTGAGAATATAAAGCAAAATATCTTGTATTAGTCTTTATTTAGGTAGATAAGAGAAAATATACACATATACAAAAAAATTGAAATAAAATAAACTTCTTAATCTCTATGTCTTCTAAATCTATTTGTTTAAAAGGTCAAAATATCTTTTTTCTAACATTAAACATTTTTTAATATTATCATGAACTCTTAGCATTTTAATTAACATTGTTGTATGCTAAAGAAAATGCTACTTGTTAAAATTTTCATTAGAGAAAATAGTTGTTGGCTTAAAATTGTAAACTTTAAAATTGATTTTATAATATTTACTGACTTAGTGATAATTATTATAACCACACTGATCTAGTTATATTTAACCTAACCAGTATGAAAGAATTTGTAGTGCTTAAAAATAAAACTATATCTAAATGTGTTTCTTAATGTAAAAGCAACTAATTAAATGTGACTCTGATTTAAAAAAAAAAATGAAGAATGTTACTTTTCCATTAAAGCAGCATACTTATGTGCTCTCAATGACATGCAAAATTATTCATGACATAATGTTCAGTGAAAAAAGGAGAATTAAAAATATAAAGTGTAGCATCAGATGTGTTGAAAAATATACCCGGCATAATATCAGAAAGGAACACCACTGTTATTAGAATTATTAACATGGTTTCTTATTATAGGAAATATTTATTTTTATATACTGACATGTATATAAATTTTTTTCTATACTAAACAAAATATATTAATGAAAAGTTTTTAAAAATTCAAAATGTATCAGCTTCAAACTTCTACTCTATGCAATGTATGGTAAAATACCATTATATCTTGTTTTTTAAAAAACTCTTTCCACCCCAAATCCTGCTCAATTTCTCTTCCAAAAAGATATCATTGTGCCTAAAATTCTCTCATTAGTGTTTCATTCCCTTGGCTTTCTTTAAAATATATAAATGCCTCTACAAAAAGATAAATATCTCTGATTATAATTAACAAATTACACTGAGCCATAATAATACAGTAGTAACTTACCCAGTTTTATTAATACTTTGATGTGTGGAACATAGAGCAAAGGTAAGAATCAGAAGGAGGATGTATCAATAAAAGATTTCAGTGGGAAAGCCGGGATGGCTCAGCGAGTTGAGTGCTTGCATTGCAGCCCCAAGGTTCAATGATCAAGGTCCCAGTCCCAGTCCCAGCTCAACCTGTGCGGAACCATATGCTGAACTGGGATGTGCTTCCCACCCCAGTTCAGCTCCTGCGGTGGGGAGCTAGCCATGTGGGAGCCCCTCAGTCCATCTCCTGCCCTGGGCATGTCTCTTATGTGGGAGACCCCAGTTCATCAGGGCACACCTCCCATTCAGGAGGCCCCCTTTCCGGTTCCCACCCTGTGAGGCCCCATGCCCACCTGTGGGATGAAACTGTGTTGAAAACAAAAACTAATGACATACAACTATGAAGTCTGCTCTGGGCCTTCCCCCCTTCTCTCTGTCTCTTCTCTCTCTCTCTCTCTCTCTCTCTCTCTCTCTCTCTCTCTCTCAAAAACAATTAATCTAAATTTAAAAAAAAAGATTCTGGAAAGGGTAGCAATGGGCATCAACAATTAATTTTGCTTCTTCCCAATCTTAACCACAACTGTCTCTGATGTCTCCTTCAAATGTATTAACCTCCAGGATAATCAAATAGCTTGTTTACCTGTTAGCTATCCCTGTAGTCTTGTATTCAAAAAAAATTATAAGTAATCCTCTAGCTCTCCATCTATATTAATTACATGGAATCAAAACTGGATGATATTTCTTACTGTTTTGTTGTACTAATACATTGAATGTAATTGAATATAAGCCAGTGTTATCAACTTTATAAAATGTGTTTTTGTTTTAATTATATGGTTATGCATTAATTGTTTCCTATTGATGCTGTAACAAATTACCACAAATTTGGTAGCTTAAAAACAATACAAATTTATTATTTTACAGTTCTGGATATATGAAGTCCAAAATCAGTCTCACTGGGCCAACATCGAGGTGTTGACACGACTGGTTCCTTCTGGAAGCTCTATTGGGGAACCTTTTCCTTGCTTCTTACAGCTTCTGGAATTGTCACCATTCCTTGGCTTGTGGCCACATCACTTTAACCTCTGCTCTTACTACATAACGTTTTCTAACTTGGATCTTTTGTCTCTCTTATAAGAAAATTATAAAGACATTGATCCATCCAGATAATCCAGGATAATCTCACATGTCCATATCCATAATTTAATCATATTTTCAAAGTCCTTTTTGTTATGTATGGTAAATTCAAAGGTTCTAGAGAGGAGATATTCAAACTTTTGGCTTCCCTGGGCCACATGGGGGAAAAAACGGATTGTCTTTGGCCACACATAAAATACAGGAACACAAACAATAGCTAATAAGCAAAAAAGAAAGAAAGAAAGAAAGAAAATGCAAAAAAGTCTTATGTTTTAAGAAAGCTTATGAATTTGTGTTGAGTCACATTCAAAGCTGTCCTGGGCCACATGCAACCCTCAAGCCACAAGTTGAACAAGCTTGTTCTAAGGATTAGAATATGGGCATCTTTGAAAGAACATTATTCTGTCTACCATAGTGTAGCATAAATATTACCAAGCACAGTAACTTACTAGTATTCTATTTTTTAAAAACTAATTACAGAAATATAAACAATAGTATAACTATATTGACAACTAATTAAAATCTAATATTTTTTCATTGAATTAAACACATCAATATTTTTAACTAACATAAAATAACCTTTAGAGAATGTCATTTGATAAACATAAAATGTGTTAATATAATGTATAAAATGATTTTCAAGATAAAAGTATTCAAACTTTTATTTTGTGATCCTTTACTAAATCTGTGAAAGATTTTTCCTTTTGAGTTCTTAAAGACAATTTGAATATTAAATGTCTGCGGATATCAGTAATTTATTCAGAAAAGAATGTCATTTAATTAAATTGTAACTACTTTAGTTGTTGTGACTGTACCCTCAGGACTCTTTTCTAAAATAAGAAAATAATAATTAAAAAAATTTTTTATTTTTTCTGATGAGAAGTAAGGATGTGGCTGAGAGAATGTAGTGGCATGTTAGCAGGAAAGAAAATTAAAAGCTCTATGAAAGTTCTAATGCTGAATCTGATTTTTTTTTCCCTGATAGTACCAAGCAGTACCGGTATTAGTACCAAGCAGTACAGGTAACAGAAACTTGGATTCATGGTTTGAACTAAATAAAAAAAACCATGGAAGACCGAACAGTACAAAGCACAGTGAAATCACTACAGTGACTAGAGAACAAAAGTCTGACTTGTCATTTCTACCCGATATAAATTAAAAAAAAAAAAAAAATGCCACCTCATAGAAAAAGAATATTATTTTTAGAAAAAATTCAGTGCTTTAAATTCTCCAAAACTTTCATGTAACTTTTTCAGAGTACTTTAAGAAGCGAAAAGAAACTTTATACTGACTTTTATGAAAGCCAAAATGTAGTCGCTTTCTAAGAACCGTTTGTAAAATACAAATCTAAATATTTTGTGAATAATATTTATTTTAATGATTATGTATGATTTTATTCAGAATAAAATTGTGTTTGTATTTGTAGTATACCAAAGTGGTAAACAAAATAAAACAATAAACAAGAGATATTTTTGTCAGCTTACTGGCAACTATCATAAATAATAATTTAAAATGAATTTTTATAATCAATAAGAAAAAATAACAAGTGCTGGAGAGGCTGTAGAGAAAAAAGAACCTTCATACATTGCTGATGGGAATGTAAGTTGGTATAACCACTATGAAGTGCAGTATGGAGATTACTCAGAAAATTAAAAAAAGAATTACCATAAGACCCAGCAATCCCACTTCTGGGTATCTATTTAAAAACCTTGAAAATCTTTGTTCACAAAGATACATGTGTACCCCAATGTTCATCACAGCACGATTCACTGACCAAATCATGGAAATAACCTAAGTATCCTTTGATAGATGGCTGGATAAAGACATTGTGGTACATTTACACAATGGAATACTACTCAGTGGTAAGAAAAGATGAAATACAGCCATTTGTGACAACGTGGATGGACCTTGAGATCATTATATTAAGCGAGATAAATCGAACTGAAAATATTAAGACCATATGACTTCTCTTATAGGTGGAATATAGAACTAATAGTAACAAAGAAACAAAGACTCATGAACACACTCAATAGTGTAATGGTTACCTGAGGGTAAAGGGGCAAGGAATGGGGAAGTAGGGAGGGGTCATCAAATATATGGAAATGAAAAGAGAATTGACTCTGGATGGTGAGCTCATAATGCAATACATAGACTATGTAATGTAGAATTGAACACCTGAAGCCTATGTAATTTTTACAAACCAGTGTCACCCCAATAAAGTTAATAATTAATTAAAAAATGAGAAGTAAAATAAAATGAATTTTATTTCATATGCATCATCAGATGTATATTGGAAGTCCACAGTGTTTTATGCACTAAATGCAAATAAAATGAAAATCAGATTACGTCATCTTTTCTCTGACTATGCAATGACACCCAATCTGACCCAGAGTAAAACCTAAAATATTTACAGGGGCCTACAAGGCACTGAATGTTCTACAAACTCCTCTCCCATCACCCCCGCCCACCCCCCATGCCCTACTATAGCTTCCTTACCTCTCTGACTTATCTACTGCTTCTCTACCTGTATGCTCACCTGGCTACAGCCTCACCAGAGGATGCCACACTATGCTCCCAAGCTGGCTTCTGCCTGAGGATATTGGCCAATCCAAGTATCTCCTTAGCCAACTTTTTCATCAACTTCAAATGTTTGCTTAAATCTCACCTTCACAGTGAGGCCTTCTCTGACCACTCTATTAAACACTGGGATATGGCTCTCTGACTTCTGTTTTGTCTTGAGATATTTATTCCTATAAATAATGTACAGTCAGGTTGTTAAAAGGGCTTCCATTGCCTATATTCTATTTGTTCGGCAGAGTTCCATAAGATGGGTTCTCACGTTTCCTTTGATCTACAGATTATAGACATGAGGAGAATAAATAATAACTTAAGTAGAAAATTTCAGGCCAAGATTTCAGGCATTCTCCAAAGCACCTAGTACAACTTGCACTGGAGACATAGCAGATACAAATATATTAAGACAAGTATTATGGATTGAACAACTGTGTTTCTTCTAAATTTCACATGTTGAAACCCTAATCTTCAATCTAACAAGATATGAAATTGGGTCTTTTGGAAGATAATTAGGGTTAAATTGGGTGATGAGAGTGTGTCCCTCACAATGAGATTAATTCTCTTATAAGGAGAGGAAGACAGAGAGCACTCTCTCTCCACAGGCAGGCACTATGGAAAGGCCAAGTGAATACACAATGAGATAACTGCCATCTAAAAGTCAGAAGGGGAACCCTCACCAAGAACTGAATCTGGTGATTTTGGACTTCTCAGTCTCCAGAACTATGAGAAATAAATGAATGTCTTGTTTAAGCCACCCAATCTATGGTGTATTGTTATAGTAGCCCAAGTTAAGACAAAAGACTTTTAAAAATAACAGTACCAGATGAAATACCTGAAAAGAAATGTCAAAAGTTTCTTCCAGGGGAAGCCGGGATGGCTCAGTGGGTTGAGCGCTCACTTTGCAGCCCCAGGGACCAAGGATCGAATCCCAGCCCCGGGCCATGTGGACCCATATGCTGAACTGGGGAGTGCCCCTAGTTCAGTTCTCACCAGGGTGAAGACCCCGGCCCATTTCCTGCCCTGTGCAGCCCCACTCCCACCTGTGGAGTGAAACTATGTGGAAAAATAAATGATGTGCAACTATGGAGACTGTTCTGGGCCCTCCCCCTTCTCTCTGTCTCTGTATCGCTGTCTCTGTCAAAAACAATAAAAATAAATTTAAAAAAAATTAAATAAAGTTTCTTTCAATATGCATCCCCCTCTGATTCTTTTAATAATGGACCATGTCAAAACAAGGATTCAGTTTTATCTGTTATGAGAAGGAAGCTAAACTAAGTCTTTTAGAAAAGAAACTATGCCATTAGCATGGGAATTGTCGATACTAGAATAAGAAAATGTTTACTCCTTTGAGTGTGGATGTTACATGGATTACTCAGAAGATACTGGTTGGGTTTGTGAAACCCATACAATCTTCTCCTAATGTACAAACTAAATCAGAAGTTCAAAATATAAAGAAATAAAATGTATTTTCAATTTAGGGTATGGCTTGAAGGAAATATGAAATGGAATGGAAAATGATGTTGTAGCTAGCTTGGGAAGGATAGAAAATTTGGGCAGATAGAGATGTGGATAAATGGCAGTTCAGGTGAATAACAAGAGCAAAAATGGGCACAATGGTACTAAAATTTGTTCAGTTCACCAGGGTTATGAGGTCTTGAAAGGGGAGCGTAGATAGTGGATAAAAGCCAATAAACATGAATATTGTTCTATAGGCAGCTGTGAGCCATTAATGTTTTTTGTTCATGGAAGTGACAAAACTTACACTGTATTTCAGGAAGATTTATCTGCATGTAATAGGATTAAATGTCTATATTATTTGTGGGAAAATAGTGAGAAGAAGATATGTACGGTATGCGTCAACACATAAACACATGAAATTCATTATTAGACACTTATATTGGCGTCCAAGAACCAAAATAAGAAACAGGGCAAGACTTGTGTATAGGTTGCGTAAATTACTCCTTTTATAGGAAAGAACGACCAGTTTAATGCCTCAAATGTTAACCAGCTTTGGATTCTTCATTATTTCTGCTTGAAAATTTCTCTGGAGAACCCTCCCACTGAGAAGACCTAAATCTTTCAATCTGAAAGAATCTGTCCTTTTCCTAAATTATATTAGTTCAATCCTCAGAGATATTACTATTTTGCATGAATAATAGAAAGAATGTGTAATAATGGAAAGCTCTCACTAAGGACAGCTATGCAGGTATGAAGAAAAATGCCCAGCACTCTTAGCATATCCTAATGCATAATTGCTCTGTTCCATCCCACTCTGGTAGTGTGAGACACTGCAGCATAATCCACACATTTAAACTAATTATTCTACAGTTCTGATCAAACTACCTTATTATATTGCTTATTATAATGCTATATAATATTATAAATTTCCTCCATTATAAAAATTTACTTGAAGTCTTCTTTTCTCATCTTATCTTTGAAAAGATAAATCTTAAGTTTGCTTTTCAGTGTCTCTTGAAACTTGAAGCTTTCACCCCATAACTTTAAGCTACTGCATGAATTCCTGATCTTCTGTTCTTTCCTTCCCTGAAGTTACTCCACTTGAAAACTTAGGTCTGTGATTCTTACATTTCTATTACCACTGGGCCCTTGCACTCCTTTTTCTCTGTTAATTCTTCTGTTGTGTGTTCTGGGCCTGTGGTAGTTACCAATGATTATGCATTATGCTTGCATTATGACTAACTTACAGACATTGTTCGTGGGGAGTTGTACGAAGAAAGGAGGGAACTTTCTCTCTCTCTCTCTCTCTCTCTCTCTCTGAAACTATGCTCTGCTGATAGTAGATGGGGTGATTTTGCCACACGAGGAGATATCCTAAATATCTCTGTCATTTATAATCATGGACTTTAGCAATGAAGCAAAAGAAACATAGCTGGCCCACTGTTCATGTTCTTGTAGTCTATATTTTCTATAAATATGTGCTATTCATATGCTTAAATATATTAAAATTGACATATCAAATAGAAGCCCTATTTAATAAATAATTTAATAAATATCAGAGTCAAATTTACTTACAATATTTTTCTATAATTTAAAAAATGTATAAAGTTTGGAGAACAGAAAAAATAAAACATAACAAAGCCAAAATTAATCTTTTAGGCTATTTTTGCATATCTAAGAAAAAAAAATAATTCTGTGGATGATAATTATAATAGTGGTAATAATTACAAGTGTTCTTGGATGATCAGATTGAAAACACTGATAATATTAAAAGAAAGTATTTCAAAATAAAGTTGCATTTTTGAGATGACCTGTATTTTTTAAAAGCAATGTAAATAAGAGTAAAATAAAAAAAAACCTTGAAATTTTTGTTTTTCATAATAGATGACAATTAAGTTTTATGATTGTTTCAGCCTTGATATGCTTCTGCATAATTAGACTTCTTTTCTTGTCATCCACTCTACGTGTGTTATTGTTCAGAAAAAAATTTATGTATATACTATAAAAATAACAGCTGCCTCTTACTAAGTATCTTTTAGACAAAGATTGAACCAGGCACCTTATATATGTTATTTCACAATAACGCCACAAAAAAAGTGGTCGTATATCTACTTCATAGCTAAAAACACAGATTTCTCAAATGTACACATGATAAGTGGCAGCTCCAGGGTGCAAATCTAGTTCTTTTACATTGTTGGAGTCATTTGACTGATCTACACTTAAGATAGGTTTATCGAAAAATATCCTTTTCTATATTTCCTCCTCTTCTTCTTCACTTGGACCATGTTTTCCAGCATGACTTCCACTTTGCTATAAACTCCCCTCCCCCTCCTTCACTATGAATAGTGCTGTCAGCAGAAGTTCCTAGGGAACTAAGGACAAGCCAAGGAAAAATCATTTGGTAAATGTCAGAGCAGATAAATAATTCCTCATTTCACAAGTAGCCGGTTTGCATAAAATATCACTGAAAGGTTTTTATTTAAAGTACATTTTTGGGGACCTACCTTCAAATATTTCTGTTTAGTTGCCAACCAATATCACCCCAATAAATTGAACAATAAAAAAGGCAAAATAAAAATAATTCTTTTTAGCTGTGAGGGGATGAGACCTAGGAATCTGAATCTTAAATATTTATTTTGCTTTTTACAGAGATAGAGACAGAGAAAGACAGAGACAGAGACAGAGATAGACAGAGACCAATAGAAGGGGGAGGGCCCAGAGCAGTCTCCATAGTTGTACATCATCAGTTTTTGACATGGTTTTGTTACACACACGTGGGTGGGGGCTGTGCAGGGCAAGAACTGGGCTGGGAGCTCCTTGCTTGGGAGGCACGCTGCCTTGAGCTGGGGGCTGAACTGGAGGGAGGGGGAGACAAGAACCGAACTGTAGGCCTCCCACATGAGAGGCACACCCCAGCTCAGCATTACGGGTCACAGGCCAGGGCCAGGATTCGGATTTGATCCTTGGTCCCCAGGGCTGCAAAGCAAGCCCTTTACTCACTGAGCCATCCTGGCTTCCCTGGAATCTGTATCTTTAACAGCCTCTCAAGATAATTCTCATTCAGAGGCAGGTTTAAGAACTACTGGATAAATCAAAGGCAAAATTGATAGTCAGTAATTCCTGAAGGTTAAGATTAAGCACAACTCAGCTGCACATTAGAATCACTTTGGGAGTTTTTTTAAATCCTAATGCTAAGGTCCCTCCCCAGACCAATCACATCAAGATGTCTGAGAGTGGGACCTGAACATCAGTGTTTTCTAAAGGTCCCCGGGTAACTACAATGCGCAGCCACAGTTGAGAACCCCTACTTTAGGGGGTAAAAATAATCAATCACAGTTTTGTTATATTTTGTTTTGTTTTGTTTTGTTGTTTTGTTTTCCCACAGATCACCTTCCTCTGTTTCTCTTCCACTCTCTGGACTGCAAATGTAGAGTTGTCACTCTGAATGAGGACATGTGATTATCCGTAGCTTGAACTAGCTCCAACAGGAAACAGAGACCTGGGTCTGCAGCTTCTAGTTGGCCTGCCTTCCACTGGGTCAATATACTTAAGTGTCCAAAACTGAAATGTGAAAGAAAAATATATCCTAATTTTATTCATTTACCCTACAAATATTTAAGCTGAATGTAAACATTATCTTTCATTCATTTGAAGAACTGTGAATGATTTCTTACACATATCCACACACAAACTCTGAAATACACACACACACACACACACACACACATATGTAATAGCCAGGGCAAAATCCCGCTTAAAACTTTGCCTCCTTGTATATTTATTTCAAGACTGTGTCAGAAAGAAAGTGTTAAGAGCTCTAGGCTTCTATGTCAGACTGAACACAGAGGAGATAAAATCTCAAATATTATTTAAGGTTAGAGGTAAAGGTTCCCAAAACAGAACCAATATGTTTACATACCATTTCTCTGCTATGCCAATCCCCAAAGGGTATTATTGTTGGTAAACACTTTAAGTGAAGTGGGGGCAGAGTTCCAATTCCTAAGAGAAAATAAAAAGCCAGCAGCTGACATTGACAGAGCTATGAGCATCCAAGGTCAGGCAATCAAAAGTTAATGAGGTGATAAAGGACATGTGATTATGAGTCATTGACACCTGCTGGCATTTTTTCTGGAACAGGTTTGAATTCACTTTTTATCTAAAATCTACCACCACTCTTTTTTCTTTCTTTATATGTTTGAATTAGATCCAAGATGCTCTAAAATCACCTCAAGGGTTGATATGCTTTCCTCAGTTTCTGTCATAAGAATGTAAAACAGGATAGCAAGAGTCTGACAGGTGATTGGGAAGTAGAGAAAAGTTGGAAATTATCTCCAGTTTATGTCTAAGTCAATTTAAATCAGGGGATGGGCCAAAACTCAGACAGGACAGGCTCACAGTTTTATGAACCAATTCAAAATGAGTTTTAAAACAAATTTAGAGCCCAAAACGCAATTTAATTTAAAATTCCTCTAGGCAGAAAACCAATGGGACTTTAAAACATGGTAAAATGCAAATAAAAGGGCAGATTCAAGGGTAAAAATATTTTACAAGTTCCAGTGACAGCACAAAAATTCTATTTAGATATGAGATAGTAGGAAGCTGACATTGTACAACATTAAAAGAAAAAGACAATAGACTGGAAATTAGCAGATCCTAATATAGATTTGGTTCTGTCAGTAACTAACAGCCCTGGGCAAGTCATATACAATTTTTGAGCTTTAAATTCCTCGTTCTTAAGAGAAAGGTAAGGGATAATTGATAGTTTTTACACTTCCAAAATGCTAGGTTCTGTATCTACTTGAAAACCTCACACTAGATTCTTTGAAAGGTGTCAACGTCATTTGATTATCTTATAAAGTAAAATTGCTTTAAAATCAAACTTGATACTTGTAATACCTTCCCCCCTACAATAATCTAAAACCTCACCTGAACCTATCCTACTTTAATTTAGTTTATGGAAAATACATTTTGTTAATGTACTGAAAAGGATTTAAACTTGAGAAATTATGTTGAGATTTGTAAAATATTTTCTCTAGAAATTGTTTTTCTATAATCTTTTCCCCCTCCCCCCACCAAAAAAAATAGTTAAAAGAAACCATGGAATCAAGTAATTATTTCTCTCTGGCAAGAAAGGATAAATTTTTTACTAATTGACGAATGGGACTTTTCAATCAGTACTTACCCAACATCTCATCCTCATCCCTCCTACAATTTTTTTTTTCCTCTTTCTCTCAGAATCCTTCTTGCCACCATTATCTCGCTTCCCACCAAAAGAAAGATTTTTCTTAGCCCTCAGTTTCTTCATGAGTTTGTAGTTTAGAAAATTGTCCTGTTCTTTCCAGTAAGTTTTTTGCTCCTTTTCTCCTATTATTGCCTAATGTGATGGCAACTATCCAGTTTTAGAATAAATAAAGACACTCGATTTATCATGCAATTCATAGAAGTTAAAATCTCCACTGATTTAGAGTGAAGCACAGGGAAGCTTACCATTTAATTCCATTGTAAAATGCTATTGACTTACGTTATAGACTAGCTCATCGTGCCACTTCACTGGGAGACTCTTTATTTGTTGTGAATTAAATCCCTGGTGGTGAAACTCTCTGGTTTAATATGGATACCAGAGGACTTTATTGTAACAAAACTTGAAATTTCATTATTTCATTGTGAAATTCTTAGTATAATACGAGCCCTTCTGTAGACTGAGATTCATCTCCTACCAACCATGAACAATGGCACACACAGTCTTACTCTATAGAACTAACTCATGAAAAAGCAACCTCAGTAGAAAAGCTTCAGGAATAAGACTTGTGTGTTATTAATCTTTCCCTTAGTAAAAAGAATGAAAGAGTTCACCCTCACAAAAAAAAAAAAAAAAAATCATTAAACCAAAGTTCATAGAATAAAAATGCCAAATCTGGCAGGAGAAATAACAATGTGATAATTTTTACACTTAATCTTAGCCAAAAGGCCAAGAAGCGATGTGTGTGATAATCTTTAGTGTTTACTCACTTTAACTAAGATTATATTTTATAAATACTTTGTGATTGCTTGTGAACATCTTAATTTGCCTATATTTTATTTTTATTAATAAGTCTGTTAATCATTACTTCAACTATGTACAACTAAATAAGGTAACAAAACATAAAGTAGATTATTATTCTAGAGATAAATTTTATAAAGTCAAGGAAAAAAGTCTTCCAAGATTTTTAAATTTGAAAATGATATAAAAGAAATCACAAAATATGTAATATTTTATAATGCTTCTTGGTCTAAATGCAGTTATCTGTAAGTTATTTGTAAGAATCTATTTCTAAATTTAATTATAAATATTCCTCATTGGGAAAGAATTTTATTTAAAAGATTATCATAAATATGTTATTTCCTTGTAATCTAATAAAATGAGCTCTTTTGAAGAGAAAACTCACTGTCAGACATCATTTTTGTATGTTAGGTTTATGTCTTTTACATAAATTATTCAAATCTACCTTTCTCTTAACTCTGCATATTTCTTCTTTGACTTAACAAGAAAAAAAGTACTTTGTAGAAAGAAAATGAGTGAATAGTCCTTCATTTTAGTATTTTGTATTGCTCAAGAAGCACATTGTGATTTACTATGCTACGAAAATTTCTTTTAACTTTACAGTCAGATGAAAATCCATGCTACATGGAATTGCTTCCAGAAAGTTCCATTTATGGATATTCTCTTCTTCCTACATGTATATAGAAGACAACTGTGAAAAATGATGTTTGAGGAACTGCTTAAATCTGATATGCTATTATCTTTCTCATAGTCAGGACTAATTACCTCAGAAGTGCATTATAAGTTATGAAGTAAATTTTTAAAACTAATACATACTTAAAAAAAAAGAAGTGCTTTCTTATTCTGTCCAGAGCGATAAGAATTAGTTGTAATACAAGAAAGGAAAAGAAGTGTAGATGCCAGAAAACATCAAGATTAAATATTGAAAATTGCTCTCTACACTTGCTTGCTCTATATACCTCCCACCACAAATGTCTTCAAGGGAACTCCTTTTTTAAGATGTGGCTCCTCCCCCACACACCCCCAGTGCTCCCTTCAGCAGCACATATACTAAAGAAAGACATAGCCCCCAACGGGGGAGGTCTCAAAACATATGGATAGGGTGAAATCCATGTTTTCTCATGTCACAAAAAATAATACTGCAGTTCACTTGCAAATATTTACTGCATATTTTTTAAAAGGTTCATTTTTATTGTTTTTGACAGAGAGAGAGAAACAGAGAGAGAAGTAGAAGGGCCGAGGGCCATCTCCATAGTTGTACATCATCAATTTTCAACATAGTTTCATTCCACAAAAGTGGGCACAAGCCCCTGGGCTGGGGGCCTCCCACATGGGAGGCACACCTCTGAGAGATGGGGACCAAACTGGGGGCCTCCCACATGGGAAACTCACCCCAGCAGTAACCCAACTAGTGGCCTCCCACACTGTAGTTCAGCATATGGGTCCACACAGGCTGGAGCTAGGGCCAGGATTGGGACTCAATCCTTGGACCTTGGGGCTACAAGGCAAACACTTAACCCACTGAGCCATCCCAGCATCCCCATTTACTACATACTTAGCAAATGTCGAGCACTATTTTAGAGGCTTTCCATGCATCAGCTAATTTAATCATCACATTCACTTTTGAGGTTTTATTATGATCTTCATCATGCAATTGCAGTAACTGAGCACAGAAAGTTTACAACATTTTTCCAGGCACACAGAGATAGTAAGTGGTAGAGCAGGTCTCAACATGGGCAGTCTAATGGCAGAGACTTCTACAAGTGTATAAGGCTCTATATTAGACTGCCCTAAAAGGGATAATGACTATACTTTTTCAAATTGTACAGTTATGTGTGTTTTATGCAAAGGTTTAGATCTAGTGTCAATAAATACATTGTTTCTCTCTCTTCCATTACTGTGTGTGTGTGTGTGTGTGTGTGTGAGAGAGAGAGAGAGAGAGAGAGAGAGAGTCTGATGTAAATAATACATTTCAGAAATTCAAGAATCATTTAGTATATGGTGACAGTTCATGGTCTAGATTCATTCTTTTGCATAATGGAATACTACTCAGCAATAAGAAAAGATGAAATGTAGGAATTTGTGACAACATGGATGGACCTTGAAAACATCTTAATAAGCAAAATAAGTCAGAATGGAAGAATCAAGAAACATATGACCTCACTTATAGGTGGAATATAAAACTGAAAGAAATAAAAACTCATGACAGAGAGTCAATAGTTTAGTAGTTACCTGAGGGTAAGACAGGAGATGGGTGGGAGTGATGTGGGGGGGAGTAGGGAGGGGGAATCAAACATATGGTGATGGAAAGTGAGCTGATTCCAGGTGGTGAGCACATAATGCGATGTATAGACAATGTAAGGTAGAATTGTATACCTGGAAACAATGTAATTGATATCAATCAACATCACCCCAATAAATTTAACAATAAAAAAATGAATTATTTAGAACAAAAGTGTCCAAACATTTGGCTTCCCTCTTTGAGCCACAATGGAGAAAGAATTGTCTTGGACCACACATAAAATACACTAAACACTAAGGCTAGCTGATGAGCTAAAAAAAATAAATAAATAAATAAATAAAATTCTCATAATGTTTTAACGAAGTTTACAAATTATTGTTGGACTTCATTCAAAAGCCATCCTGGGCTGCATGCAGCTCACAGGTACCATGTTGGATAAGGTTGATTTAGAAGAATGTGGACGAGTGCAGTGTGGTCAATGTTTTCTTTTAGTGAAAATATATTTTGTCATAGCTGTTTCTATCCTATGAAAAAATGAGCTTATTATTAGAGAGAATTAAGAGGCATTTTATAACCCAAACCAATACTGAACAAAAACTACATGACTTCTTGATTATGCAAGAATTTTGCCTTCTGAGATATCAAATAGCTTACTAAGGTTAGATGTGATGCAAAAATTCTATCCTTAAAAATATTCCAAAACCAGTAAGCTGCAAGTCATTCGATCAGAGACAATGCTTTATAGAGTATCTCTCCATCCTTGAGGGAGTAAGTGATGAAGTGAAGTGAGATCATTTGCATGTCAAGAAGCTCTTAACTATCTTTGCTGTAAACTTGATTAATACTCATCACATTGGACCTAATAGCACAGCAGATAACATACTTTTCTGAAGCAGATAAAAAAGACTTCCTTGGATATGAAGGAGATATTCCAGGTATGAGAACAGCTGTTTGGCTTCTGCAGCAGTTTAGAACAGTAAATGTCAGCCCCAGAGGCACAACAAACTAGAAACATGAAAGTAGCGTCTTGACAACTGCTAAAGTCTTTGTGTATTTTCCCCCTTAAATTCAGTGTTTCTGGAAATCTCTGTAGAACTGTGGGACAGGTCTTGATCTTGTGGGGCAGTGCTTCTCAAACTTAAGCATGCAAAGGAATCACCTAAAGCACTTGTGAAAACATCCCTGGGCCTCAGAGCTTACATTTCTAAAAAGCTCAGAGGTGATGCGTCTGCTGCTGCAAGGACTCCTTTGAGCAGTTTTGTGCTGTTTTAGGGCGTCTTTGTAACCACTGTGATTCCATACCAATGAGATAGAGAAACAGCTTTGGCATTCATAGGACACACAAAAATAGTTACTGTCCCCTGACCAAAAACAATACAAACTATAAGGTCACAATGCAACTTAGGGCTTTCTCAACTGGGTATCAGAGAATGAAGAATGAATAGCCCTGAAGTGGGGGAACCATTCTATCCCACCCTCTTCATGAGCTTCAACTACGGTAGGTGACCTTGCCAATTGAATCCTTTTTTTTTTTAATTTATTTATTTTATTATTTATTTTTGACAGAGAGAGAGAGAGAGAGAGAGATACAGAGACAGAGAGAGAACTGAACTGGGGGAGCTCCCAGTTCAGCATATGGTTCCGCACGGGCCGGGGCCAGGATTCAATCCCCGGTCCCCGGTGCTGCAAAGTGAGCGCTTAATCCACTGAGCCACCCCGGCTTCCCCAATTGACTCAAGATGTTATTTTATTCTATACAGAGAAGTACGGTACATGTGGGGTCAGATTCAGATGATCTCTGCAGATATCAGTCAAGAAATATCTTTATTCTTTATTCAGCTTTAGGTTTCTATTAACCCAACTCATAAAATTTTCAGTAACTGTTAGATGGCTAAATTATACATTCACTTATTGTCACATTTTGAAAGGCGTGTCCAAAGGAACTCAGAACAATACATTTGTGAAGCTTCTCAACAATGTGATATGACTTTTATTGTAGTATTTTTAAGTTCAAAAAGGGGGATTATACTAAAAGCAACAAAAAAAACAAAAACTCATAGACACAGGCAACAGATAAGGACACAGGTAAGGGAGACAGAAAGTAAGAGAGCAGTGAGGGGAACTCAAATATATGGTGACAGAAAGAGAATTGCCTCTAGGTGGTGAACACATGCAAAACACAGGTGATGTAATGTAGAATTGTACACTTGGAACCTATGTAATTTTTATTAATGTACCCAGTAAGTTTAACAATAAAAGTGGTGGGTGTTATAATGGGTTGTAATGGGTTTTGTAATGGGTTTCCTTCTGTAGATGTGAAGGGTATCCTCACTTTATCAATGGAGAGATTCTGGTTCAAAGAAATTAGGATACTTGGCCAAGATCATGTATCAAGAGCATAGAGACAGCAGGCCTGCTACAGGCCCCTGTGTAGGGTGAGGTGAAGCCATAGTTGCAACTGCTTAGTGGACCATGTAGGTCTTTCAATAGAAACAGACACGGCTAAGACTCAGAGGACCTATAGTGACAGAAAGAGCTGAAAAAGGACTACTGAGTTAGTGAATAAGAGGGATCTGGGGAATACCTTGACTATGTGAAGAGAACAAACCACATGTCTTACCAGTTCTCCTGGCAGCAAATATACCATGACCAGGGGTGTGTGACAAAGGGCTTCTTGTAGAAGCAGGCCAGTGAAGACTTAAAAATAACAGAGTACCAATACATAGACTTTGAGTCCAAAAGGCCATGAGATATATTGAGATTGAGAAACCTAGAAGACATCAAGTGGAAGTGCATTTGCAGAAACCAGTTTGGCAATCACCTGCTTTTGGGTGGAAACTGAAGGTATGGGACTTCCCATGGACACTCACTGGGATTTTCATATCATCCTACATGGATTCCCCTTTTCTGTCCCAGACACATTATGATGGAAACAGCAGCGACGATACTACAGTGTGACTTCTCCCTTCTTGGCCATAGTTAAGTGGATGAGGAGTGAGTACATTGACCCAAGCAGACAATTTGGAATTGGAACTACAAAAGCCCACCTTTAGTCAGGTTGATTATTATAAAAGATATAAATTTGGTCCATTGTTTCAAAAGTCATTTTCCATTGTGTGAAGAAAGAAGCAACAAAAGTCAGTCTATAGCAAGAAAGAACACATTTGGCTAACATGAAGGGAAATGTACAGATGAAAACAAAGAGAAAAGATGTTCTGGTTTATCTACAGTGCTTCAGTTCCTGGGTAGATTTATCCTTGAAACACAGTTAGCTGCACTGAAGGTGTTAGGGTCCTTGTGGACCCATTCTACCTCTAATTAAAAAATAAATAAATAAATCATTTTTATTTAATCAACCATAATTCTATTTCTGTTATTTCAGTTCAAGAATTTTAATCAAAGAAAAGTAATATTAATAATAGATAAGGGGAAGTCAGGATGGCTCAGTGGGTTGGGCGCTCACTTTGCAGCGCCGGGGACCGGGGATCGAATCCTGGCCCCGGCCCGTGCGGAACCATATGCTGAACTGGGAACTCCCCCCAGTTCAGTTCTCTCTCTGTCTCTGTATCTCTCTCTCTCTCTCTCTCTCAGTCAAAAATAAATAAATAAATAAATATATTTTTAAAAATAGAAGGTTAAAACACTCATTGTTTAAAAAAATAATAATAATAGATAAGATGTTAGAGGAACACATTTTAGAATAAGAAAGGACTTTTTAGAGAGAAGAGAAAGGTCATGAACAATAACCAACTTTAAATATGAGAACAATAACCAACTTTAAATACCGGTATGAGTTCGTAGAAGATTGAAAAGTGAACAGAGGGCCTATAGTGTCTTACAAGTTAAAAGACACCCATTCTAACAAGAGGCAGAGGTCAGTCATGTCAAATTCTTCCTGTCTGGTAAGCCATGAAATATAAAAAATGAGATGTGGCCAGTGGAGTTAGCAAGAGGGAGGCCACTGTTAACCTCTGTGAGAGCAGTTGTAATGGATTGGTGTGGAGCTGTGAGGCATAAATAGTAAGGGAGAAAGCAAGAGCAACTATATGCAACCCAATCAATAAATTTGGTTTTAAAGAAGAGAGAGAATATGAAGGGTACATGGGAATAATACAGGCTTTTTTTTTTTTTTTTTTTTTTCCTGTTAGAGAGAAAGAGTATGTGTCATACACACTGGAAACATGTCAACATATTTAAATTCTGATGGGAAAGAAATATCAGGAAATTGATATACTGGAGATAAAGTACTGAAGGATGTAGCATTGAGGTCTGAGAAAGCCAGAAGGGTGGAATCCTGAGAATACCTGAGGGACACCTCTCACAATTAAAGCAGAGAGGCAGGGGGACCATGATGAAACAGGAAAAATGCCAGTTCACTGTCAGAGAATTAAGGAAGTGGGATGGCTCAACACAGCCATTGTTAATGTTGGTTTTCTTCTCTCTTCTAAACATATTTCTTTTCTTTCTTCAAGTCCTGGAGTTATGATGCTGAAACCCCTGCCATTTTGGGGGAAATAAAGTTGGAACCGAGAAAATCTGTGACCTGAACATATTTTGATCAATGTCTCTCTGCTATTATGTTCTCTTCCACAACACGTATATTCTGTCCTCAATCCATAGAGATTTATAAATATACTTGATTCCCTAAATTAAATTGAAAGTGTTTTTGTTGGTGAAAAACATATATTGTCTAGTTTTCAACCTTCATCTTCAATAATTTACACACAAAGGGCTCTTACAAACAATTACAGTGATACCTTGGAAAATTCAAACAACTTGGAATCCGAACAAAAAAATCAAGCAAATTTTGCCTTGGAATCCGAACAAAAAATCAAGCAAATTTTGCCTTGAAATCCGAACACTTCTTTGGAATCCAAATGCCAACACATTGTTCAGGTGGGATGTATTGACTGTATGGCCCATAGCTTTATCCGAATACTCACTCGTCTTGGAACTGGAACATTTTGGAACTCGAACAGGGGTCTGGGACAAATTAGGTTCAGATTCCAAGGCAGCACTGTACTTAATACATCAAACAGAGATCCTACTTAGTATCTAACATCAATACCAATTGAATATTTAACCATCCTTTTCTACTTCTAACACCAAAGTATAATTCATATTATCTTGTAAAAACTGAATTGTATATGAGTTTTCTGGCAAACTGAAAAATAAAACTAGCACTCTGTTGAATTTATTTAATTTGTAGGAGTGTTAGAGAATTTTATAATCTTACTCATTTAAATGAACCTCCAAATGAGTAACAAAATTTAGTTAGATTTCTTCTTTGCTCCTTTTCAGAACTATTTATTCCAAATTCATTGCAGAGTCATCCAGAATTTTTAAAAACTGAATTAGTTTCAGGCATCACATAATGTAGCTAATGTTTCCATGGTTTCATATTTCTAATGGCTCTTGAATATACCCATCAGTATCTGTAATATCCTCCAATACTCCTCTCTCCTCTCCCCACTAATATTGAACCTGTACTTAATATCTGTTAACCTAAATATATTCAAATGTAAGTCATGTGATTGGAAATGCACTTCTGCTGTTAGTGCTTCTAATACATTTTCCAACTTCCATTCAGTTACGATCTGGTTACTTTCATGTTTAATATTAGGTTTTGTGATGAATTCTGAGCCACCAGTATTGACTCTTTAATAGTACACTGCTGCCCTCTAGCTCGTGTTTGAAAAGTTTCCTACAGTGCAAAAATGTCTTCAGTAAATCTCTGCATATACCCAACAAATAGATACCCATTATTTTCCAATTAATCATATATTGGCAGTTCTATAGCAATTAAACGTGTATAGTTATTAATTAAAATTATACATCTTTTTTCCAGATAAATGTACATGTGATTAGATGGTCAACTGATCACATTAAACTTAAAAGAAAAAAATCATAAAAAGTAAAGCAAAAAACTGTTATTTCACTGTGTGCCAGATTCTCAGTTGATTCTCTTTTTACCTTAATTTATACCTTTTCTCTTCAGGTAAGCTGTCTGCTTTAAAAAAATCAATGTGCTTTCTTATCTGTTATTTCTTAGGTATCCAGAAAGAAGTATGAGATTTTTTTATGTGTTTGGTGTATGCTGAGTACTTATCAAAAGGACAATTTTGAAAATGAAGAAAAATAATTTCAGTTCAAGTTCCAAGGACTGTCAGAAATTTCAAGCAGGTATTTCTTATGTTCAAAAAATTATAAAACTAATTAAGGCTTGAATTACTATTTTTTCCTGAGAGAAGTTCTGAAATAAAATTCAGGTAAGGCATGATACTTTCTGTGATGAGATTTTCTAGCCTGGATATAATAGCTGGCAGGTAGCTATTACCTGAACAATTCCACATCTGATTTTTGAGATTTGTTTGTAGTCGAACATATTGACTTAAATTCAAAGAAACTACATTAAATTAAACTGCATATTAACAAAAAAGAAAGGCCCTTTTATCTAATCATCTACCAGCATTTTGGTGCCCAGAAGCCTTAAAGTTGATATATGATATGCAGTACAATGCTCAATGGTGTATACTCAGCTGGAACTGTATAGTGAGTGGCATTGTGATATAGAACAGAGACCATGAGACTCAAAAGGTGGAAGAAACCTCCATTTGATTCCCAGTTTTCTCAACACTTAACTTCTCTGAGTCTTACATCTTTTACTTTTAAAATAATCAGCATACCATTCTCATGAAATTGCAGAGAGCAAAAAAAGTCAATGAATGAGAAAACACCAGCATGATATATGCTCTATACAAAGAGTTTAACAAATTTTCATTTAATCTAAATTTAATATAAACATTAAATTGTTACAGCTCATCTATTAAAGGAGCACACTCTGCCTTTTCCCAGCTTCCCTTGTCAACGTTTCTTGCTCTTTGTGTATCTTTTATATAGTGATTTTCAATCAGTCTTCTTTTCACAAATTCTAGGTAGTTTAAGCAAAAAATAAATTAATTTAAAAATTCTAGGTAATTCACAGAATCTGAGAGAATTGGAAAATCAGTTTTGGAAGCTGCACTTGACTGCTCCAGAGACACCCTAAGCCACTTCCACTGTGCAGAAGCACCTCCAGCATCAGCGAGCATGCTGCACTGGGACTCTTGTCACTGCTGCCTCCTTCAGGCTTACCCCAAGTGGAGTCCACAGAGGGTTGAATCATTGCATCTGATTGGCAGACTCTTTGCACCACGACTACAATAGAAACTAGAAAGGTGAGGTTCAAACTTCTACCTTGGGAGACAGGAGACAATAGGAGAATTGCGTAAATATAAGAAAGCTATCGAAGGGTCCCACATGGCCACAGACAGGACTATTTTACCTTACCTTTTGTTTTTTATGGTCCCCGTGTAATGGCATAAATTTTAGGGCTAATAACAAAACACACATTATTGAATTTCTCAGCTGTCCCCATTTCTGTATCTCACTCTCTCTGGGAGAAGGAATGTGTGTGAGAATATTATACCATACAAGGATAAAAATGTATTATGCTTACAGCATGTATGTTGCCTGATCAATCAGTTGATTGGTTAAATAATTATTGAATCCCGGAACATTTACAAGGTACAAAAACATAAGTATAAATAAGATACGTGCCTTTCATTCTTGGAACTCACATTCAAATTAGAAACTCTGTCATCTAAACTACTAACTACAGGCAACACGAGGAGCTTTAACAGGGAAGATGCAAGGCCCTGTGCATATATGGAATGAACAGAGGTACAAGTCCTAACACCTGTAATAGGAAACCCAAGATTAATGGCATTGCTTGATAATGCCAATATCACAAAAATATTGGTAAGTCTATTTTGTTAAACAGTTGACTGGAGATATGTCAATAGTCTATTGTGTGATGCTGATAAGTTCAGACTTTATTGTATGCTTTCAATTTTTATTCATATTTAAGCTTTTCTATATTTCATTGCCTTCAAATCATTTCAAGCTTCATTGTTATTCAGACACTTACTATAAAATACAATTTTAGATCATAAAATGCCCTTGAAAATAGAAAGTTCTGGGGAAGCCGGGATGGCTCAGTGGGTTAAGTGCTCACTTTGCAGCCCCGGGGACCGAGGATCGAATCCCGGCCCCGGCCCGTGTGGACCCATATGCTGAACTGGGGAGTTCCCATTTCACTTCTCACCAGGGTGACACCCCAGCCCAGTCCCTGCCCTGTGCAGCCCTACACCCACCTGTGGAATGAAACTATGTGGAA
>PVKE010020787.1:0-27163 GCA_004027555.1 Craseonycteris thonglongyai
AACTGTGGGAACTCCCCAGTTCAGCACGTGGGTCCTGCCTGGGCCGGAGCCGGGATTCGATCCTCGGTCCTCATGGCCTCAAAGCGAGCGCTCAACCCGCTGAGCCGTCCCGGCTTTCCCCAAGAAGAATATTATTTTTTGAAAAATATTTTCTCCCTTTCTGAAAACTTGCATTTTTGTTTTCTTTTCTGACTACACTGCTTATACCTTCCAGAAGGTTAAATAATAAACAAAAATTCTATGTTCCTGATTTCAACGAACTTCAGTGAAGTTGTCATTGATATTTCTGATGGGTGGACACTAAAAAGCAACAGCAAAGTAACTATGAAGGATCTATAAATAGCATCCTTTCAAGTTTGTTGTGTACACTCATTATGACAATTTTATGTAGTATAATATTTCTTACTTTCTGATGATATAGCCTTTCATCATCATACCAAATTTCAAATGTCAAAACCTATCATTTCAACTTAAAAATAAAAGCTAGGAATCACAGACACTAGGCCAAGCTCCAAAAGTTAACTAGTAACAAACCAAGAGAACAATTCTAAAGCAGAGAATGATGCCCCAACAGGAAAGCAGAGCAAAGCCGGCGGAGTTCCTACTCCAGGCCCTTGGGGACACAGGATGCCCAGTGCACCCTAGTGGCCAGCCCGTTAATCAGTTTCATCTGAAGTGAAACCACCACTTGGATAATTAGGAGTCAGTCACCAGGAACAACGAGAATCCTTCTTTTTCTCATAAAGCATTATTCTCCAGCTTCAAGAAAAAAGTAAAAAAATAGACTCCTGAGAATAGTCCTTTTTTGCAAGTCATCAAAAAAATCACAAGAAGTTTGCCTATTTCTATCCCAGCACATGATCTTTTGGCAAAGAGAGTCATAGATGAACTGTGAATGGAGAAAAGTTTGAGCTATGAGAGAAATCTAAGGAGCCAAAAGAAAAATGGAAAAAAGAAAATTTTAAGTACTGTTCTCAACACAGTGGTGCAAACATACTTACTTGGTTTTTATTTTTAAAAACTTTTTAAATAAAAAATGAAACTAGTCACTCCCCCCCACCCCCCGTCACTCTTAAATAAGGGAAAATAAGAAAGTAACTTACAATAACTTCCCTAAAGGATTCCTGATCGCTGATTGTCTTGTCTTCTATACATCCAGATTGATTCAAGTAGTGGTAGCTTTCTGGTACAGATAAATAAAATTCTTCTGTAAAAAGAAAAATAGCATCAATACTTGACTGGTCAGCATAAAGCCAAATCTAACTTTTCACTTTATGATGTTAAAATAAAGTACATAAATAATTCTGGGCTCCTGGTAGTCCCCTAGTAAGATAAAAGTTTCCCCTTTATCACCACACAGAGAAAATTGAATTAAACTAAATGGGATGGTAGAAAATGTTACTGAAAAAAATATTCGATGAGGATCCTGTTTTGACTGTCTTCTCTTAAAAACCAAATGTTTAGAAATTAGCTTTATTTGGCTGCCAGTAAAGCCACATGCATTATATTTTCATAAATATCCTTCAAATCAGAAAAGTACCAAGATTCCAAAACCAATCAAACAAAACATTTAAGATTTCCCTATTGATGATTTTCCCTCTACATTGCTTGCCTCTAAAACAAAATTCATCTTTTGGTAGTCTCATCCATTTCGTTTTGATCCGTGGAAAATTAACAAAGTCCAAACAGATGCCTTATCATGGCTGATGGTGTTTAAAGGGAAAATGAGTCGCTAGCAGGCTGCCGGCCCATTCACTCACCTCTCTGCTCATGTCCTAGCCCCGCCAGCAGTGCATAGAATATGTGATAATTCCTCTCCCCGGGATTTTGTCTTACTACTCGGTTCTGTGGACATAAATGAGATTGCTACTCAGAGATGTTTTACTTGCTTCATTAAGACACACCAAAAAATTCTGAAGATTGTTATTGCGGAGGAAGATGTGAAGTAAATCACGCTTACTTACTTTTTCTAATAAATCTTCATGTGAAAAGCAATAGCGAGTCAAGGAACAAAACCAGGATCTGACCCAGTCTTTCATGTGCTATTCTTTGTTACCCAATCAATTATAATTCCCTGTTCCTTTGACATTAAGACTCCTGGTGCCAGGGAAGCCGGGATGGCTCAGTGGGTTACTAAGCGCTCACTTTGCAGCTCCGGGGACTAGGGATCGAGTCCCGGCCCCGGCCCGTGCGGAACCATATGCTGAACTGGGAGCTCCCCCAGTTCAGTTCTCTCGCTCTGTCTCTGTATCTCTCTCTCTCCCTGTCAAAAATAAATAAATAAAAAAATATATATTAAAAAAAAAAAGGGGGAAGCCGGGATGGCTCAGTGGGTTAAGCGCTCACTTTGCAGCGCTGGGGACCGAGGATCGAATCCCGGGCCCGGCCCGTGCGGACCCATATGCTGAACTGGGAGCTCCCCCAGGTCAGTTCTCTCTCTGTCTCTGTATCTCTCTCTCTCTCTCAATAAACAATTAAAATAAATAAATAAATATTAAAAAAAAAGACTCCTGGTGCCAAAAGATAAGCCCACAAAGCATGGACTATATCACCTAATTACAATTTCAAACATGACACGTGATAGATCCCTAGGTCACGGGGGTGGCGAACCTATGGAACGCGTGCCCAAAGTGGCACACGGAGCAATTATTTTGGCACGCAGAATTATTGTTTTTTTGTTATAAAAACATCCTATGCCTCTTATAGACATAAAAATAATTGATACCTCTATCTCACTCGGTGGGTTGGCACGCGAGTTGAGCGAGTATACTCTTATTTCATAAACTTTGGCACTCAATCACCAAAAGGTTCGCCACCCCTGCTAGGAGATGCCAAACTATTCCAGGGAACTGATTTCAAACAACGAATAGCTGATGTTTGATGATCCATACCATTTTTCCGATTATGGGCAAGATATCAGAGATTTCTAAAAAAAACCCAGTTCCTTATCTCCTAGAATAATTCGTAGATAAAACACAGTAATATGAGGGCAAGTATTAGGTGGAACCAGACAGAAATGTTTCACTTTCTTCATTTGTTCTGATGATAAAAACAGTTTCTACATATTGAGTCAAAAACCAGGGATAAAAGCGAAATGGAAGAGGATACAATCTACAATCTTCCCGCCCTGAATATTCCCCTTCTGGCAGATGTTCAGCTGAATGAACTTCCCGAAGCGACTGGAGTTGTTGTTGTACACCGTCTTCGCGTTGCCGAAGGCTTCCATGATGGGGCTGTGAAGGAAGCCAGGACACACAGCGGTGAGTACGAATCACGAGAGACTGAAAAACGCCAAGAACATTTCTCACAAGTGTCAAAATAGGCAAGAGCAACAAAACATCAGAAGTTTAAAGGACTCAGGGTGATTCTGTTTCTTTACGGAAGAGCCCAATTTTCGAAGCCCTGGTGGAAATGCGTTTAGCATGCCCATGGACCTTGCAGGAGTGATCTCGCAGCTGGTGTGCAGGCCTGGCATGTGACAGAGTTATGGGGACCACGGTGGCTCGTCCCTGTACAAATTAGCGTGGGCTTACTTACATACACGAGCCCAGGGTCTCACAGAAATAACCCCTATGTAGATTCTAGGAACAACGAGTTCAGCCCTGGAAATCCCACCCATCTGTTGTACCTCCTAGGAGTAGCTCTTTCAGCTTCTTGGCGTTTTCTCCAACTCTAACATGTGGTCAGATTAGATCAGGGGTCAGTAAACTTTTTAAATAAAGGACCAGATAATAAGTATTTTTGGATCTGTATACCATTGGGGGGAGGGGCGGGGGGGGAGGTGTCTCTGTTGCAATTACTCAAACATGCTGCTAAAGTTTGAAGCAGCTATAAACGATACATATACAAATGAATGTCTGTTCCAATACAGTTTTGTTTATAAAAACAGGCTGCAGGAGAAAGATGAAAACATGCTGGTGATAGATGATAGAAGTGGTTGCACCGCAGGGTGAATGTACTTAATGCCACTAAGCTGTGCCCTGCAAAATGTTTGAAGTTATAAATTTTATGTTCTATGTATATTTTATTACAATAAAAAAATAATCAAGTTTGAAGGCTAAGAAAAACCCACCAAAAACAGGCCGCAGGATACAGGTAATAAACAGACTGTAGCTTGTGGACTGCTGGACTAACTTCTACGTAACAGGATCTGTAAAGTCCCCATTGGTTTTAAAATCTTACAAGGCACAAGTCAGACCCTGGGCAATGGAATACTTCAAATATAATTTTAGATACCTTACCACCCAGCCCTCTTTCAAAAAGTCCCAAGGCTCACTGCCATTGAGGGCATCATGGATTTTCTGCCACATGAGGCTACAAAAATGCCATTTGATCCTATGGTGCCCCCAAAGGGCTGAGCACTAAACAGGGGTTTGCTCATCTCTGTGCTAAGCCCACTGTGACACAGGCGTTGCAGGCTGACATTTCTGCCAATAATAAGGCCCCCAGAAAGCGAGTCAAAGATTTTGGGGTAGAAGGCTGCAGAATGTTCCTCAAAATCACTCCCTTAGTAACCCCAACCCAGCTCAGTGTCAGAGGGCTGGGAGTCGTCACTTGGGTTGTTAGAAATCGCTATGTGAGTGTTAAGACTTTTGCTGGAGGCATGGTGAAAGACAAGCTGAGAAAGAGAGAAAACTTTAGCTCTTCCTTAAATAAGACACGCCGTGAGGAAAGTGAATCCTGTGAGTTAGAAACAAGACCCACGACAAAGAAGTACCTGCTTTCAAGAATGGCTTGCTCCACACAGGACGCCTTCTCCTTCAGAGACAGCTCCAAGGACTGCTGACTGATTACGGATAAGAACTTGAGGATCAGTTTAGTGCTTTCAGTTTTTCCTGCCCCACTTTCACCACTGAAAGACAAAAATGCAGACGTTTGCGCTTCTAAGTATAATGAAGGAAACAAACCCAGCCCGGCCAATATCACTACAACTTATCCACTCAGTAACTGATGAAAGGTGGGGAGAAGCGCTCAAAATGCCTGTTTCAGGAGCTGAGTTGCAGGGACTGTTCCCGGTGGCATGTGTGCACCTTCGGGCACATGAGGTGAGCAGAACTACCGGTACAAGGTTGTCATCAAGGGGACGGTGACTTCCGTGGGAGGGCAGGCCTGAACGAACAGGGACCTTTGCTTTGTTCCCTGGGAGTATGGCAGACGCCTGGTGGCAGGCACTCAGCAAAAAATTGATGAATGAATGAACACGTTGGCAGGATCTTTCCAGGAAACCATAATATGCACATGAGCGCAATCGTTCACAAATACTGAGGGGATCGGGGAGTACAGCTGCACGTACTAAACCCACATTAAGTCCTTTTATTCCCATGATAAGTCTGTGAGGGAGGCAACAGTGGTCACACTTTTTTTTTTTTATTATTAAATTTATTGGGGTGACATTGGTTGGTAGCAATTACATTGTTTGCAGGTGTACAATTCCACATGACATTGTCTATGCATTGCATTATGTGCTCACCACCCAGAGTCAGCTCTCTTTCCATCACCATGTATTTGATGCCCCTCCCTATGCCCCCCTTCTCCCCACCTCCCCCTTTACCCTCAGGTAACCACTAAACTACATGAGTTTTTTCTGTTCCTTTCAGTTTTATAATCCACCTATAGGTGAGGTCATATGTTTCCTGATTCTTTCAGTCTGAATTATTTTACTTAAATAAGATGGTTTCAAGGTCCATCCATGTTGTCACAAATGGCTGTATTTCATCATTTCTTATTGCTAAGTAATATTCCATTGTGTAAATGTACCACAACTTCTTTATCCAGTCATCTATCGAAGGGCATTCTGGTTGTTTCCACAACTTGGCCACTGTGAACAGTGCTGCGATGAACACTGGAGTACATGTATCTTTGCGGATTAAGGTTTTCAGGTGTTTTGGGTAGATGCCCAGTAGAGGGATGGCTGGGTCATATGGTAATTCCATTCGTAATTTTCTGAGGAATCTCCATACAGCCTTCCATAGTGGTTGTACCAGTTTACATTCCCACCAGCAGTGTATGAGGGTTCCTTTTTGTTCACAGCCTCTCCAGCACTTGTTATCCCTTGTCTTGTTGATGATGGCCGTTCTAACAGGTGTAAGATGGTATCTCATTGTGGTTTTTATTTGCATCTCCCTAATTGCTAGTGAAGTGGAGCATTTTTTCATATGTCTGTTGGCCATTTGTATGTCTTCATGGGAGAAGTGTCTGTTTAGGTCATCTGCACATTTTTTAAATTGGATTGCTTTTTGTTGTTGTTGAGTTGTACAAGTTCTTTGTATATTTTAGATTTTATCCCCTTATAAGAGTCAGAATTTAACACAGGTATACCTGAGTCCACAGTCCTGCAGGACTGTTTCAGTGACGAGACCCCACTTTAGCGACATAGACCCCATTTTAATGACGGAAAAGTAAAGCAGCGCAGAGTGGGTGGCAAGGAGAGAAGTAAAGAAGGTACAAGTTGTGATTTAAAGGACTGGCAAACGCTAGCCAAACACAGAGAAGGCTGGGGAAGCACTGGGGTGAGACAGCAATGCAAACGGGAGCACAGAAGCCAGATGAGCCTGGAAGGTTCTAGAAGGGAGTGGGAATCTGGTTCAGGCAGTGGGCCTGAGGGGAGGCGGTGGGGAACGAAGGGCGACCGGATGAGTCTGAAGGTTCAGAGGCACCTGCGGGAGGCAGAAGGCACAGACAGCTGAGCCAGGTGGCCTGAGAAGAAGCCAGTAGGGGCCCGTGCTCCAGCAGGGAGGGGTCCCCGGAGGATGGTCTAGGTGTGCGATGGCAGGTCCTGGACAAGGACGACTGGGCTGGAGGTGGGGGAGATTTGGAACAAGAAAATTCATTTTGGACAAGTTACTATTTGTGGAACGTGGGGAGAACAGATGTAGTAAAAATAAAATAAAAAATAAAAAAAAGGCAGGAACTTGTAAGAAAAGTAAACCAAGAACGTGAGGGACAGTGCGGCCATCCCGACAATGTCACAAGGTAGCACATTAATAATCGCTAAATGGGTGCGATAAGCCGATGAGCGCCACGGAACCTTGTTGAATCCCAAGACCTGGGAGGTCATCCCGAACGAGGAACTGGCGCTGAGAACACGGTGAGTGGGGAAGCACATGGAGTCAGGGAGAGGAACTGCCAATGAGGCTACAGCTGGCCGATCAGAAGCACAGGTGACAACCTGGACCTACTTGAAACTGGCATCGGAAGTGGTGGGTGGTGGTGGAGGGCTGAGCCTTTAACCTGTGGGATCTGATGTTCTCTCCAGGTAGTGTCAGAATTGAGTTAACTGATCGGTGATTACAAAATATGCCATATGCTACGTCATTTATAGCCCATACAACATTATGACACAAATAGGTAAATACTTCTTTGATCATAATTCCAGACCTATGAAGCCAAAATAAATTTAAGAATTAAATACAAAGAAAACATACCACTAATAAAAGCCAAACTAACAAGACTAATTTGACCCTCTGGCTGACATTGTTTTGCTCAAATGGAAGAGCTAGTTGCACTGTGACGGCCTTGTCGCTTCTCTCCTGAGCCTGGCCCACCACGGGCCGTGTGGTGACTCATTTGTGTCACGTCCTTCCTTACTCCAGCCAGTGTAAAACAGTAACTTGGGCAGCAATGACGATGTTATTGCACCGTCACTTACAGCAAACACATCACTTACATATCGAGTCCTGTATTTGTCTCATCAGCCCTGGGCAATGACAGCCCTAGAGCTCTTGGCGCCAACACAAGTGCAAACACAAACAAGGCCTTCGGAGCAAACGTGCTCTCCCAGATGAACGGAAATGAGCTTATGCTGGTAAGAAACTGTTATCAAGAGAACAGGGGAAATAAAAGAAAGAAAAATAATGCAAAGTACTGATGTGGGGGCCTGGTAGGGCCGATGAAAAGTTTTGAGAATCTTTTGTAGGCAGAATGGAAGTCACAAGACAGTTTTTAAGCAGTGTCCTGACCAGGTTCAAGATTTTAAAGAACCACCCTGTGTGGAGTGTGGAGTATGGAGAAGGGATGGAGGAAGGCAGGAGAGGAAGGGAGGAGAGACAGGATGTGAGGGAGGAAGGCTGATGAGGGAGGGCGGCAGAGATGAGACGTGAGAGGCCCTAGGACAGACTGGGGAGGGAAACATGAAGGGACAGCTGATGGCCCTGGAAGGATGGTGGCTGGCAAGTGGCAGGGACCATGGGAATGACCCCAGAGAGTGGGGAACCGGGCTGGCACGGTGATCTGGGTGTTGGTAACACAGGGGTGCACATTTGGCAATACTCATCAAACGGCCTATGGCAGAGCAGCACGACTTACTTCCAGTCGTTTTCCCTTAATTTGGGGGGAGGTGACGTGTAGATCCAAGAATGACTTCCTGGCCTCAGGCTCGGGACCTCACAGGATGGAGGGGGCACTTGCTGAGAATGAAGGATGAGAAGAGGGGCACAGTGCTGGGAGGAGAATTTAGGACTTGCCCCCGGAGATGCCCACGAGACATCTCTGTATGACACCCCAGGGGCACGGGGATGCACGTGTGGACCTCCGACGAGAAACTGATGGGGGAGGCGTGTACGGCTGGGAGGCCATGGAGACCAGCTTAGAAGAGGGGGTGTAAAGGGGTGTGGAGCTGAGGTGTGCCCAGAGACGGAGCAAGGAGCACCGTGGAGGCTGGGGAGGCGTGGGGTGGAAGCGGGTGTGGAACAAAGGCACACCTTTAAGATGGGACATACTAGACATTTTTGAATGCCAATGCCAATGACGTGGGAGAAAAAGAGATGTCAAAGTATCAGGGCTGGGGAGACTCATCCCTAGGAAAAGTGGGAAGAGGAGACACAGGAAGGAAAGGGCCTACCACGTGAACAGGGCCCTTCATCTACCCCACAGGCTGCCCTCCCAGTCCTGGGCAGGTGTCAGTTAACTACGGCCCCCACCTCGGCCCTGCTGCCTGTGTTTGTAAATAAAGTTTTATCGGAACACAGCCCAGCTGTTCATTCATGTACGTACTATGAGCGCTTTCACACTCCAGAGTTGAGTGGATGTACAGATGGTCTCACTCACAAAGTCTGAATTATAGGCTCTCTGGCCCTTTAGAGAATACCCGACAATACCTCCATCCTGGTAATCAAATTCCCCTGATTGACATGATTTTCTCAAAGCACACATCGATCACTGTTGCTTGTAGAAGACCAAAGAAACTTCTCTACTGCCTAGGATTCAGTCCAAAGGTCTTAGCAGGCAGACATGACCCTTAAGTGCAACCCTACAGCATGACTTAGGATTCACATTTACCCTAACATGAGGAGACTCAAATTCAAATCCTGTCTGTTGCCCAGAGCTAGTCTCTCTGGCAAGTTACTCAATAGCTCTAGCCTCAGCTTCCCCAGAGAAAAGAACTCTTGGCTTCTCTGAGGATTACACACATGAATCAGTCTCTCTCAATAAATGTCAGTTCCCTTCCACTGTCTTTTCCTAGCTGCTTCATGCCCCTTAGCAAATCTCACAGCCTTAACAGCATCTTACTTGTCCTTGGTTTTCCAAATAGCTGTGTCTTTGCAAATACTTGTGTGCCCTTCCTCCCCTCTAAGGCAGGTGTATTCCTACATACTCTTTACCTCATGATCACGTGTCACTTTATGAAATATTTGCTTGGCTCCTTCTTGAGCATCTACCATGTATGCTGAGCAGCCACACATATATTTTACCCTATTACTTGGCAAACTGTATTGAAGTTATTTACACTAGTTTCCTCTCACGAGAGCAGAAGTTCCTGAAGGGCAGTGACTGGGTTTTTTAATGCCCCCAAATACAGCAGTAACCTGCCACATTACGTGAGCGTGAGGCAGGCCCCATGCCTTATTCTGGTTGGTAGCTTTCTAATCAAGGACCTAAGTTTTGCTCACTGTTCTAATTCATTCATTTCTAAACATATTACCAGAAACAAAGACCAAACACTCAATTATTTCAGAGTACAGAAGTGACTCTGGTTTGGGAAAAAACAATGTGCAAGCAAGTAGAGGTCCTAAACCCACAGCTGCTCCGTCTATCCAGCCTTTGACTGACAGCTATTGAAAGCTGGCCCTCTACCAGACACTGTCCTGGGCAAAGGTGAATGAGCCACAGTCCTCGCCTACACCATGTATCTTACAAGGTCAGAGGTACTAAAAAAACCACAATTAACTAAACTCTGCCTGCCCAATACAATGTATGAAAAACCAAAGTCAATGTGAAATGTCCTAGATCAACCAAGATCAAATGCTGACTTTTCCAGTTAAATGAAAATAATTCCATTAATTTTTAGGCTTATATCTTCATATTTTAGGAACTATAATAGCAAGAGCATTCATTTAAATGTGCACAAAAAGTTAACTGGAACTAGAGCCTAAGAGAGGTAACAACCATGAAAGTGAAACCAAGGAAGTGCCTTGGATTAGAAGCCTCGAGACGCGGTATTGCCACCAACTAGACAGGGACCTTGGCCAAGTGATGTGGGTTCATCTATGAAGTCCTGTCCGGTTCCAAACAGGCTTCCGATCTGATTTAAAATGAATCAGCATGAGATGTTCTGGAAGTAGTAAAACACGTTGCAGCCACCAGGGGGCAGACCATGCCTGAGGAAATCTAAATAGGGCTCCCTTACTCTGCACTTTTTATTTTTATACTCAGCTCTCTCTTAATTCCCACAGCCCCAACCCTCACTTAAAAAACGTACACTGGAAAGAGCTATTAAAAACTAAAACACATTTTAATGAGAAATCTATTCTTAGAGACTGTTTCCTGAGTTAATTTAGATCAATACAGCTACTCTTCTCATATCAGAATTACACAATGGGAGCTTCCCCACTCCCTCCACCTGACTTTTAAAGACCACAATCTTGGGCATGAAAATGCCAGCCCCTTTCTGTTTTATTCCACGCACACACATGATCTCATTTGATGTTTTAGTTTTACTTTCTTCCTCAGCTGCTGCTAGCAAACGGTCCATTAATCACGCTCATTTTTTCCACTTTAAGTAATAAGCACAGTAATAATCAACGGCAAATATTTAGGCACCTCGGTGTGGAAAACAATTTGACCTTCCTAAAATAGATTAAGTCCTCTTTCTTTCCATTAATCTTTTGAAATTAGATTCTGTGTGCTAGAACAAGTGATCTAAAAATTCCAACTTCCGAACTTTGGTGAAGTCATGTGAAAGAACCCACAGACAGTACTTCTAGTCCTAAGGTAAGTTACGCTCATTGCAAAGGCGACTCTCATTGCAAAGGCTCTGATTTCACACTAGGCAAGCAGATGCATTTTGATTAACTGGAAGTTATACTCATTCATATGTACTTAACTGGATAAACTCACTGCCCTCTTTCCAGTGGTTTCCACAGCCCAGCTCATTATCCCCGAAAGTGTTAGAGAACATGTCAGCCCAGATGCTGCCCTGCCCTTAAAGAGAGAGGTAGACAGAGGCAGGCTGAGAGGAGGGAGGAGGGGGAAACATGAATGGGAAAGGCACTGTTCTCTTGTTCTTATTCATGTAATTCTGACTTGCCACAAAAGCAATATCCCCCAAATGAGAGTTATGGGTGAAAACGGCCAGTCAGAACACTCCCCGAGAGCAGTTTTCTGCCTACGTACTGCTCCTGTCGGTATCACACAGAGTGCTCACAGCAAAGAGCTGCTAAGGTTTCAGTGAGCTGATGCCCGAGTTCTTGGCACAGTGTCCATCACATGGTCAACCCTTCACACACACGTGAGCCATGATTTCTTACCCAACTTCAATCAGATACCATGCAGGGCAGAGACTGGGCACCTCCCAAATACCCTTGGCCATGGGCCCTTCCACGTCCCTCCCCTGGGGTTTCATTGAGGGGCCTCTTTGGCATGCCTGCCCATCCCCACACTCCCACCAACCCTTCCCTTCCCAAAGGAGCGGGAGGGGTATGCATATCTGAAGGGGGGAGGGCAGGTGTCATCTGGGAGTCGGTTTCCCACAGTAATTGTGGCCACCAGTTACCTGCCTGTCCTCACCACCAGGTGGGTCTCATTTGGGGCCACAGTGCTAGCAAACATGATTGGCTAGAAGTCTCAGGCTGCCAGATGGCTGTCCATCTGGCTCCTGGACCTGACTTCCATTGAATCGGAAATTGGGAGGGGGAACTGATGTCTCAGTTGTCGCCCTCCCCGAATCCAGACACCTCTTGCCTCCTGAAATAATATCATTATTTCGCCATGAGCTGGGCCTAGACAGCCAATCTAGGACAGACGTCAAGATCCTCTTTTCTCTGCGGCGGGTCTGTTGAGTGCACTCCGGGCTTTTGGTAACAGCTATGCTCCGCGAGTGAATGCCTAGAGGACAAATGAACGAAGTGCCCAGAGACTCCATGGAAACGTCACTGAATGTGACATTCAGCGTACGTCCGCCTTGGATACTACCCAAGGGTGTTCTGATCGTCACGGGAATAGGGTTCCAATATAAATAATTAGAAGATCCAATAAGATGTCACCAGAATACAGGTGATGAGGCCAATCTGAATTAATAAAAGCTAAGAACTATTTTTAATGAAACAGGTTCTACTTCTTTTATAAACAGTTCTTAGAAATGAAAGTTTTGATAGCAGGGCTTCTGGTAGTTTAACGAGACTGAGCCGAAATAGGTATGTCATGACCACTCTCTCTCACCAAAAAAATAAAATAAAAAAGCATGGCTTTCTATCATTTCCTTAACATACACATAATACCCCCTTTTCTGGACCCAATTCAAAAGTACACTTTAGGAGCATCCAATGAAAATCACTAAAGCGTCTTCAACTCGGGAGATTCCACCCGCAACAGGCTAAGGCAGGTGTGCGGGGCCTGGCTGGGACAGCCCGGCTGGCGGACACCAGCAGGCGGGTGCGGATCCCTGGCCCCCTCCCCAGCCCTCTGCCGGGCTCGTGGGTGACGGGTTACCTGATGAGGACGCATTGGTTGTCATGGCGCTTCCACAGGCAGCGGTAGCACTCGTTGGCGATGGCGAAGATGTGCGGGGGCAGCTCCCCCAGGTGGCACTTGCTGTAGCGCTCCATGGTGGCGCGCTCATACAGGCCGGCGATGGTCTTGTAGGGGTTCACGGAAGCGATGATGGAGCCGATGTAGGTCTGCAAGCACAGGGCACACCTGGTTATACACGGCCCGGGGCCGGGGGGACACTGGGCGAGGGCTTCACACCCCCACCCTCGTTGGGACAGGGACGGAGACAGACTCTGGATGCCACATGTCCCTAAGCCTGAGCTTCACAGAGAATCCACCCGAGTGCATGCTCAGGGAAGAGGTGACTTTTGCTCCCCAAGGGACACATTCCTCCTACCTGTTTGGTACAAAATCTTGTCATTCTGTACAGATGAATGAAGCCACTGCAAGGACAGCTTACTATGAAAGGTAAACAAGACGAAGAACACGGGGAAGCAGGCCAGACCCAAATCCCTGTTCCCTGTCACCTCCTAACCCTGTCCTTGTCAGGAGTTTGCGATAAACCATCAGGAGTCAAGGAAAAACAAGAGAGGCAGAGGGGCTCAGGGCAAGGAGGACAGAGTTTTACTCTTTAATGGGGAATGAGTTTTTATTCGGGACGGTGAGAATGTTCTGGAAGCAGGTGGTGGTTCTGGTTGCATACCGCTGCAAATGTATTTAATGTGCAAATTGTACCGTTAAAATTAGTCAAAAGCATGCCTTTTATGTTATTGAGCCCCAACTCCTAAAAAGTAACGAGACCATTTTGAAAATACTGGTGCTTGTAAATGCCTCCTGAAGTGCCCGTTCCGGTATCTGGAACTCAGCTGATGGACAAGCTTACCAGTTCTGGGACAAAAGCCAGGCCAGAAAGTAAGCAAAATCTTCAGGGCAGCAAAAAAGAGGCTACCAAGCTACGAGAGTGGAATGCCTTATGTCTCCTCTAACCCAAAATACCTGGAGTTCTCTTCTGGGGCAGGTCCCCTGTAGAACAGGCTTCCCCCACTAGGTGGGAGTTCTAGGAACCCATCTGCATCTGTGCACCTGCTGGCGTGGTTGTGAGACCCTGCGTTGGGCTTCAGTGAGCTTTTCTGGAGACTCTTTTTTGTGCATTTCATGATGGGTGATTTACATGAACAATGTGTGGCATGACAACACACCTGCCCACACTACGCTCAGTGTTCAGCAGTGTTTGACCCAAAACGACATGACCCCCATACTCCACCCTCCCTATTCACCCGATCTCATTACAAGCAACGTTTTGTTTCCGCAGATGAAAAAAAGCCCTCAAAGGAAAACATTTTGCTGATGTGGAAGAGGTGAAACAGAAAACATCAGAAGCACTAGAAGACATCAAAATGGACGAGTTCAAAACTGTTTTGAGCAATGGAAAAAGTGTCTCAATAGGTGTATGACATCAAACAGAGAATACTGTGAAGGTGAGTGAAGTTTAATTACGTAAGAATAAACACAGTTTTTTTATAGATAAATTCCGGGATTCGGTGGGTCCCCCCTGGTAAGTATTCACTTGTACGGTACTTGCACGAGAAACGCTACCCAAGTCTGGGCATCTGGTTCCCAGGCTCACACACAGCTGAAGAGGCTGATCAGAAGAGGAAGTGGAGCCCTTGACCAACACCACCCTCCAGCCAGCTTTTATGACGTCTACACTGTGCCAAGAGCTTCGGGAGTGTTGTGGGCTGAACCGTGCCCCTTCCCTCGGTTCATATGCTGAAGCCCTAAGTCCCCCGTACCTTAGAATATGGTTACACTGCATATGGAGAGAGGGCCTTTAAAGAGCTATTGGAGTTAACCATTAGGATGGGCCCTAATCCAATCTGACTAGTGTTCTTGTAAGAAGAAATCTGTGCACAGGTGAAAACCATGTGAAGACACAGCACAATAGTGGCCCCAGAAGTAGTCCACCCTGTTCTTGAACTTCTAGCCTTCAGAACTGTGAAAAAATAAATTTTTGTCATCTAAGCCTCCCAGTTGGTGATAATTTGTTATGGCAGCACTCGCAGACTGATCGAGGGCGGGGCCCCTTTAACACACACAATCACCCTGGGAGGTTCAAAGTGTTATGAGCCCTGTCTTTTTAGAGACAAAACTGAGGCACAGAGAGAAAACTCTGTGTACGGTTACAGTAAGCAGTACAGGTGAGATCCGAATGCAGGCAACCTCATTCCAGAGCTTTCTCTTCTCTCATTCACTGGCAAGGCCTTTGCAATGCTGCAGAGAAAAAGAAAAGCAGGAACACTAGGAAGTCCACCATCCTGAGAGCATCTGTACTCTATTACAGTAATTTGTAATCATTTATATTCAGAGTCACTGCCAGGAACATCCAGCAAAGTATCATATGCAGGAACATCCAGCAAAGTATCGTATGTTCCGCATAACCGTTCTCAAATGTAAGGGGATCTGTAATGCATTTTGGAAATATATTGAACCAAAAAAGGTTAAAAACATAAAAGAGATATTACCATATGACCCAACAATTCCATGTCTAGGTCTCTGCCCAAAAAAATTAAAAACAGGCACTACAACAAAGACATGGCAGGATTATGCGTGATAGCTAAAGGTGAGAGAGCGCAAATGTCAATCATCAGATTGATGGGTAAACAAGATGTTGAATGTTGATTCAATGGACTATTCGGCGCCACACACACACACACGAAGTCCTGATACATGCTCTACAGTGTAGATGAACCTTGAAAACATTAATTTTTTAAAAAGCCTGAGACACAAGTTCACACATCCAGCACTAACAGGAAGCATCACGTTTGTTAACTTTAATAAAAAGTTTTAGACTATATACCTTCATATTTTAACCTAAACTGAGAAACAAAAATGCTCTGGTGGTACATTATAGACCATTTAGTAAGGGAAAGAACAATAGTTATTTAGATTTTTAGGGATGAACTAATCTTGTTAAGAGTCAAATAGTAAGTGCAGTAGGCTCTCTGTTAACTGGAATTCACGCCACTGGCAAAAAAAACAAAAAAAACCAACCCAAAACAAAACAAAAAAACCCTGCAAAGAAATAACACTACATTTATTTGGCGTGGGTACGGGTGAACTGAAAGTTAGCTTACATTTTTCTGGCATCTACCAATCCCCTGGGTGCTGGCTAACTGAACCTCTACTGTACCTGCAAGGCTGCCCAGAAAGTATCCAGCCACGTACCGGGTCTCATTATACTGACCATGGCTGGATTTTTTCCCGACAGCCCTTGTCTGTTGTGGCTGACAGTAAATTCAGCAAGTAGACTCCCACGTACCAACAGGGACAGCAAACAATGAGACTTAACTTGGGCCAAAATGCAATAAACTAAAATCTATAAAAAAAAGAATGTGTAAAAAAAAACAAAACGTGTTGGGCTGGTCTGGAGAAACAGCCCAATTTCTGACTTTTTAGGATTATAGAAAGCCTTGCCGCATTCCGAGTGAAAAGCACTCTCTACGGTTGGAACCTCGCATTTAGTACCGGGGTCAATTAGGCTCCTGAAACGTGTTTGCAGGCACACATTTGAACAATTGCACCTTCTCACTAATGACCTAAATAAATCATTTCTTAAAAGGCTTGTTCCCGATTTTAAATGACAATTAAGCCTACACGTTTCCCAAACCACTTTACCTGGCATGTCCTAATTGTATGTCTACGGTCACTTTGTCATACATATGCCCTCATTTGCTCCAGTAAGACCGTGAGCTGTGGGTGGGGCAGAGGCCACAGCTCTGCTCCTGACAGATGAAGAATTAGGTGGAAGATGATGGCAAGTGCTGCCCCTGCAGTCACAGAGCCAGTGACTGTGTCACACTGAGGGTCTACGGTGACACCCCTTTGTCACCGACTCCATCCAGCCTTATCGTTAGTGCTGCATGTATCCACATCCGTAAGCTCCGCCTTCCATTAACTCTAGAGTCTACCACCTCCCTCCATCTCCACGGTCCTAGCAGCCCTTCCTTAAGATTTCCATTTCCTTCGTCCCTGACTTCCCACAGTCCCGCACGCTCCATCCAAGCTCCGCATTTGACAAATGAATATCAAAAGACAACACTTTCCAGCTTAAACTCTTCAACAGCTCCCACGACCTTTAGGGTCAACCACAGAGATGGTGGGAGAAGAGCTGTTCAGTGGCTCCCCAAAAGGTGAAAGGACACCCCAAGTCCTACTGACTTATTCTCTCCATAGTTACAGAAGGGGGGGGGGGGCGCGCATCAGCACTCTGATGGCTCCTTACGGACTCATTGGGTTTTTCTTGCTTCTGCCCAGGCACACACCAAACAGCACTCGGAAACCCCTGAGAACAAAGGTGTAAAGTAACATGGCGACAATAGTTCCTAATGGTTTAGTCCAAGAAAGACATCGTATGGAATCTTAGTGGTCCAACAGCAAAAATAACGACTGCCCAGGACATCTTATTTTTCTCCCCCACTACCTTCAACAGACCACTTTGCATGAATAATTGCCACTAAGCAAATAACAAGTTCACTGAATAAGGGAAGTTTAACAGGTCATGTGAATACAAATGGTGATTGGGGGTGTGGAGGGGGCAGAAGGGCCTACTTGTAAATTAAATACCAAGTGAAGCAAAGATAAAATAATGGTAAAAAAATCCCAAGAGCTGTGAGACAACATTTGTGGTACACACGCACTACTTATCACTCCATAAAAGGGTATAATTGCTGCTCTAAAACCGGCCAACGTAATGCCATGCCGTTCAGACTGGACATACACGACTCTCCAACACGAGGCTAGACCAGGTGCTTACTGGTTCCCTTGTACTGGATTCCAAATTCCACAAGAATAAATAGCCTGGCCATTTTAACGACTTATCAGAAATAGAAATGCACATTCTATTTTGAAGCACATAAAACAATTCTTTTTCTCATCAGAAAAATGCCTCATAACTCACCAAAAAATACATTTCCTTGCCCATTTTAATACTCATGCAGCCCACACTGCTCTATAACGCTGGGAGAGACGCACTGCATCTCTTCAATCCCAAAATCTAGCAGTCCAATGTTTTCAAAAGGCATACGGGTGGAACACCTAGCCTCTGACCCCCCCCCCCACACACACACCAAGCATAACTGAGAAAACAAAGGGACCCAGTGGCCTCAGATGAAGAGTCCCTTGTAGATAAGGAGGGAGCTGTGCTCCTACTGTTGGGGAATCGCTAGATCTAGATAGTGAGGTTCAGCAAGGTCACAAACTGGGGTGTCCTCAGCCTGGAGCTACCTTCCCTGGGACACTGTTTGACCCCTCTGGGCCCAAGATTCTGATCAGTAACTATGTGTAAGTGCTACGTAAATCGGAGGTACCAGACTATTGTTTTTGTTAATGAAAATAAAACCACCACTGCTTTTCATCATGTGCTCCTGGCAGGCTGGCTGTAGACCAGGTCATGTGGCACGCACTAGGGACATTGATGAAAGGCCGGTCCATGGCACACTTGCCTAGAGGCGAGAACTTGTTAAGAAGTAGAATGGTTACTCAGGATTATTTCCCACCCCCCATTCTCCCTTTTCCTTCTCTCACCATCACCTTAAGCTAAATATGGCTGGGAATTACTTCTGGAATCTTGCTCTTGAATGCAGCTTTGGGTTTAAAGTACAGATCTGTACACTCAAAGGCCCACTGGGTATCTTCACTTGGGTGTCCCCTTAGCTCAAACTCAACATGGACAAGGCTGGTCTCCCCCCAAAACTGTTTCTTCTCACAGGCATGTCATGACAAATGGCACCAGGGTCTAATCCAAATGGTTCACCCAGAAATCTCAGGACCATCCTGTGGCAATTCAGCCTACTCACCCCCCACTAAACTCAAACACTTCGATTCTATGTCTCAGTGTCTTTTAACTCAAACTCTCAGGATGGGTTCAGAAATCCCATCTTTTCCCATCTGGGTTGCTGGTCCCTTTTCTCCTAGATCAGACACCTCCTTCTTCTTACCCATCCCCTGCAGCCTGAGTGACTTTCCCCCAGAACTCATGTTGACAGTTGTCCCCTCCAGCCTTCACAAATGCATTCCAGGTCATTAACTTGCACACAGAGCTCTAACTCACCTGCCCCTGACCACCTTGCCGGCCAGCTGCATGCAACCTCCATCTCAGCATCTCGAATGTCCTGCAGGTGGACAAACGCATCACGGCTTTGCACATGCTGACCTTCTGCCAGGAATGAGCCACCCTCCTCTGTGACCAAATTCTCCAATGAATGCTTCAAAACTTGGCACAGCTAGTGCCTCAGCTGGGAGTCTCTTCTGGGTTCCTAAGTACTTTTACCGCAGTCACTGTCACCCTGAGCTATCAGTGGTGTGCTGTGTGTCTGTGGGAGGTCTGGAGGGCGAGCCTCTCAATGTAGCCAATCTTCCCAGAAATAATTATTGTGAACACCGACGACTTTGCATCCTTCAGGCCTAGCGCTCACCCTGACACAGAGGCAGAGCTAAATCAACGTAGAAATACCAGGGGCCCACGATCTGACCCCCAACCCACCCAATCAACTTACCTTTTAACCCTGGCTCTACAGCTCTAAGCCACTCCTTTTCTCCATAACAATGCTCCCAACTGCCACCATCATGTGCTGAGGTGGGGGTAGCCACTGAAGAGAATCAATGGCTGGTAAAGTTTAAAAAAAAAACATATATATATATATATATATATATAGTCAGACAGATGGTTACAATCATCTTTTGGCAACACCAGTTCTCGATTTCATGTGAAATAACAACAACAAAAAAATCTCCGACAAACCACATTGAGTTCAGCTGTTCCTAGTATGAGATGCAGGCCAAGGTCCCTAACCCCCAAACTCTGGGCCATCCCTGAATCCATGTAAGTCACACTGTTACTAGACACTAGCTTTGGAAAGAAACGGAAACCAAACCAAACAAAAAACGTCTACTTGGGGAAACCTCGAGAAAATGAAACGCAGGTTTCGATTTGCATGTCCTACACAGTCAACTCCATGCACTATACAGACGGCCCGACGCCGCAGGCACTGTGACTTCCTGCCCTTGACCTTGCCTCCTGCCATCAGCAGGTCTTTCACCGCGTTTTAAAACCGCTAACAGCTTTTGCTTGACAGCAGCAGGCTTCCAAGTTAACTCAGGAACATCAAACACATTCACAGAGTCGGTCTTGGAAGGCCACCTAACCAAAGAATGGCGTTTCTGAAACACCTAAACATATGTTAGCTGCGAAGACTCTTTGGTACGGACGTGAGCGTTTATCTTTAGACACTGTCCCCGCTTCTCAAAACGGGCTCGTTTGATTCTGATCTCTGCACTGTTGGTTCAACAAGGCCAGCAAACTAACCGAAGGGGCTGGGTGGAACGGGGCGGGCTCCCTCCGGAGCCATCTCCAACACCATAATTGCAGGCCAGCGCTGAAGGCCCCCGCGGCTCTCCTGATGTGGCTTGGAGCCATGCCTTCGAGGCGGGGACAGGAGTCCCCTCCGTGCAATTGACCCAGAGCGCCGACAAACCCCATAATGGGAGAGAAAGCGCTTCTCTTCCGTTTGGCCGAAAACAAAACTGCCACCCCCGGGCTTCGCCTGGCAAATCCCTCCACTTGGGACACGGCGCTTACCTTTGATACAACAGAAACCGCCTCTGCTCTTGTCAACACTGTGATTAGATGCTGAGTACGTAACGCTCTGAAATGATCAGGTTCCAGAGGAGACAAGATGACAGGCATCCAAAACCCAGCTCGTCTTCCCCACTCGCCTCTGCTGGGGGTGCTGCCAAGGCTGTCAGCGCCATGTTCTCGTGGGCACGTGGGCTGCAGGCGGCTGGGAATCATTAAAGCTGGTCCTCTTGTCACCCTCGCCCCCGACGGCTCCTATCTGTTCTCTTCTCACTCTCTACCATCTGCATTGGTGGAAACCCCTCACCATCACGTCACCCTTGAATGACGGCAGCACGTTCAGCCAATCCACTCTCTAGGCTCATCTCACATCAGTTCCCTCGCAACTTTTCTAAAAGTTTTCTCAGGGAAATTCTCTCTTCAAAACCCTTTAACAATGACGGCGGTGTCTGTGCACCGCTGCGCCCAAACATTGCTGACCAGCTTCAAGTAAGGCGGCACTTCTGACATCTCGGGCCAGGTCATTTTTGTTGTGGGGCCGTCCTGTGCCCTGGAGGGCGGGGGGGACACTTAGCACCCTCCCTGGCCTCCAGATACCATTGGTATTCTATGCCCTAGCTGTGACAACCAACATGCCTCCAGATAGTCCCATCTATCCCCTGGGGGCGGTGTCACCTGGCTGAGAACCACTGCTTTAAGGGCATCTAGGCCACAGCCTGCGGGTACACCTCACCGCTCAGTTCCCTAACAACTCCTGAGTCCATCCACAAAGGCACCTTCTCCCGGTTTAGCGAGGCCCTCACACCAAATTCTCTCTCATCGCTCATCTCACTAGCCTTTCCTCCCAACTCACTCGTACCCAGGTTTGTAGCGTCGTTACACACAGCTGGCTGCTGCACAGGGCTTTTCACGGCCACCTACCATCTCTGCACCACAGCACCCAGCCCGCCCCTTCACTCCTAGGCACTTCCAGACGTGGGTACTGAGCCTCCCCGGGTCTCAGCAGTGGTGGGAAGAGACGGTGGGTGGGAGCCTCATCAGACCGTCTTCAAGGGGTGAGACAATTAGGGATAAGCCTCTGTGGTGGCAGGAAGGCCAGAGGTTCAAGGTGGAAGTTTGGGGTGGGCTCTCAGGTGGGGAGCTGGAGTGCTGAGCACGGCTCTTACTGGGGAGTCACCAGAGGATGGGACAGGCTGACAAGGTGGAGCCTCAGGCATGAAGAGCCTGGAGAGCCAGGGACAGAATCCAGCCTTAGGGTGTCAGGCAGGGGTGAGCTCGAGGCAGTGACAGAAGGAGCACAGCTCGGGGGTCAGAGCCAAACGGGATGCGTGGCCGAGCGGGGAGTCCCACAGCCCCTCCGACCCTGACGTAACCGTTGGCACGGCCTCTGTGCCCCAGGGGATGGGTGCCACATGCCAGGCGGGCGCGTTCTCAAGGAAGACTTGGTGGGATCAGCTGAGTAAGATGTGAGAAAGACATCGCTTCTAGAGCTGTCACTTGTCATTTCCTTTGGAAACAGTCCTGTCAGGTATTGAAGGGGGGGGGGGGGGTTATGATATCTGACCTCTCAGAATTCATAAATTAAAAAACTGGGGAAGCCGGGATGGCTCAGTGGGTTAAGCGCTCACTTTGCAGCACTGGGGACCGAGGATCGAGTCCGAGTCCCAGCCCCAGCCTGTGCGGACCCATGTGCTGAACTGGGGAGTTCCCCCCAGTTCGGTTCTCTCTCTGTCTCTCTCTGTCAAAACCAATAAAAAAAAAACAAAAAAAACCTGGCAAAGCTTAAATGGTTAAAACAGATCCAAGAGATGGATGGAGATAGGTGGGCTCCATGATCTGTCTGCGGAATGCTTTGTCTTCATCATTCTCTTCCCCGATTTTAAGGAAGGATTCCAGAGGCTAAAAAACGTATTTTACTTGGGGGATCTGGTAAAGCCCTCATGCGACAAGCGTAGTCACCAAGAAGTGAAAAGCTAATGAATGGCCCCTCTTAGCACAAGACAATGAACCGCTCTACCTGGTCGCTCACCAGCAACCTGTGTCACCTGCCAAATCAGACCAGAAAGCCAACAAAGGCAAGACCCAGAGGTGGGGACAGGCCCACAGGAGTTCCTTGTCATTAAGACGACTCAAAGCGGGGCTCCCATGATGTCCACACCTGATTTCCAGACGCTGTGCCTGTGAGGAGGCCCCGTACATGGACTCTGAACATGGGACTGAAGTGGAAAACTCAAGAGAGTGGGCCTAGTCTGCTCCCACGAATCCTGAAAAGCTGAGACCCTTTTCCTTGGCTGCAGGCAGCAACGAGAAGGAAGGAAGAGAAACTTAAAACATGGGGGGAACGGATCCACTACCCCTCCCTCCGAAGGTAAAGGAAGGGGGCCTCCTGAAGCTGGGAACGGCCCTCAGCAGCCAGCCGGCCAGAAAGTGGGGACCCTCAGTCCCATACGGGCAGGTCACGGAGCTCTTCCAGCACCGGGAAGGAGCCAGACACGGACCTCCCCAGGAGCCCGCAAGAGGCTGAAGTGAACACAGTCCCTGGGCCCTTCCAGCTTCTTTCAAAACACACAGACGGGCAGCATGCAGAGCCAGGATGAAAGGTGGCAGAGCTGTACCCTGCAGACAGGCGGCGGCCTGGTCCCCACGGGGCAGCCTGGCAGGTACTGGCCCCCGTTCCAAACAGCGGCAGCGATAAAATCACGGTGGCTGCTTGGTGGGTAACCCTTCGGTTATCTAAGTCCTCAAAGGCAGGCACATCAGGGCAAAACTCACTGCACTGAACTGCAAATTGGATGCACAAAAATCCTATGGTTTTCCCTCAAAGGGGAAGAAAGAGATCTTCATTTCCAGAAACAAAGAACAAGATCCTGTTCACAGGGTTTCTTGGGCAGTGCAGCTATCAGGTTTAATGTCGTCATCACAGAAAGAGAAAAAACCTTTTCAATGACTCTGTCTTTTAAATCCACTGGGTAGTCGTTTTCTCCTTCAAACTGACTTGTGTTTTCTTGACTATTAAATGTACAGTAAGGACTGGCATGTAAAGACATGAGCTCTGAAATACCTACTGACTACAAGAGACACACACCAATAAAAATATTTGAAATCTAGCGTCACATTTTATTCTCAGTGAGTACAGGTTATTTCTGATATGCTTGGCATTTATTTTACAAACAGTTCTTGCACAACTACCAGGCGCCTGGCACTGTCCCTGGCTCAAGGAAGACAAAATAAGTCCTTCACAAAGCCAGAAAGAAAAGTGCTACATAAACAGTCACACGGCAGTGTCAAATACTCAAGACTAAACACACAGGCACAGTGCATGGTGACTGAGACACCTGTGTAGGGGGCAGCCTGAGAGGGAGGGAGGGAGTTCACTGTCACCTTCGAGGAGATTTCTGAGACGGGGTAAATAGACGTTCGGCCCACACATGGATGACAGAATACGTAGCCACTTTTACATAAACATGTATGCAAGTTACCTTTCCTGGAGAACATATGGGAAACATTTTAAATCTAAAGACTTCATGTAAGCAAACTCAGCAAGTCTAAGACCACAACATGACTGAGTTTCTCTAGACAGGGCTGTTGGAAAACATTTGGCAAACATTAGGCCACTCTGGCAAAAATAACCCTTTCAGTGTAAAAAGAAGGTAAATAAACATACTTTATACAAGATGAATAAAAGTAAGCATTAAGCCCACAAATCTCTCACTCCTCCTTCCCCACCTCTTGGTCTAAGGCAGATAAATTGGGGGAACCTTAATACCAAGCATATTAAGTTTCAGTTAGCACCTCTGAGCTGTTGTGAAGGCTGATATTATTCATCATCAGAACCACAAATGTCCTGACAACGTGTAACTCCAAAAGAACAAAAATTATTCAAAGATGAGGGGTATGGGCAATATTAAAATTTGTTGGTGTTTTTGAAAACTATGAATTTGAACTTGAAAAATAAACCTGTAGAAGCAGCAGCCGCCCCAGTGTACTGTAAAGACTTGCAAGCCGGCAGATGAAGCGATAAAATCTGCAGGCCAGTCATTCTTGAAAGATAATGTAACACAGGTATGTCAAAAAGTGGTTATGATAGGAGTGTGCATTAGATACTTTATAATATAGAAATACCACATTTCATAAATGAGAGAAAAACGTTTGCTTTTTATAGACCTGCTTCCATAAAAAACAGAGCCCACTTAAATAAGGAAGATGGTTTCCTAGAATCCAAATATACCCCCTGGGTGGGCTCCAGAGCCTGAAAAAAAAACTGAAAAGCCATAAAAGGAGAAAAAAAAAAAAGAGAGAAAAAAGCTGACGCTCAGATACACTGGCTTGCAAATCCCCACTGTGCCCACCACCCCCAGCCCTTAACTGAGGATGTCAGACCACTACTCCTGACAGTCTATTACAGTAGAACACTTACAAACAATGCACGCGGGATTAGAACGCAGTAATTACCCTTCACTTTAATCCCGCTAATAACATCAAGGCAGTAAACACGAAGAGCATGATTTATGGAGGCCACATTTCTAATTTGGCAAAACACCTAAAAACATAGTTTTACTCAAGATTAACCAGAGGTTCTCCAAAGGCAGGAAATACTCTTGGAAACCTATAGTTTGAATACTAAAAAACCTTCACTCAAACCCAGGGGAACTGTAAAGGGCATCGGTGTGGCACTTACGTAAATCTGGTTCCTCTTGTATCGCTGGTGTAGGTTGTGCATGATGGAGCCCCCGTGGAGTTCTGACAAGGTCGCCATGTCATCCACACCTTCCTCATTCATGGGGTGCATAGTGGTCACCTTCTGGTGTGTAATTGTGCTCTGCTTGTATGTGAATACCTGATCGGAGCAATCAGTTCAACTGGTTAGTTATCAGCAATGAAAAGTTTCTAGATATTTCCCGGACTTACAATACACACTCAGTACAATTTCAGCAGCAAGATCCTGAACCCACCATTTTTTTGGCCATCTATCCCTTTTTAAAGGCAGCCATGACTGACAATTGCTATTTGATGCTCCTAAAAGACATCCAAGTTCAAGTACTAACACCATCCTTTGGGCACCGCAGACATTACAAATAGACAGTCCACTTCTTGGTAATATTTTGTCAACTAATACGCATCAGTAAAGAATCTAACGCAAGCTTTCAGAAAGTATGTAATTTGGTTTCACTACATGTTTCACACAGGAGCATGTATTTCAAAGCCTCATAATAATGTTCTTCCATTGAAGTGGTATATAAATGCTATGCGTGTAACACACAACTGTACAGGTATGTTTGAAAAATATCTTTGGACACTATCAGGATAGACAGCATTCATGTGATCTTCAGGCAAAACCCATCCCCTTCTCAAATTTAAAATGAAATGAGTTTCTTCGCTTGACAGCCTGCCCTTCCTTAAAATTCCCACACCCGTGACAAGTGCTGTGGGCATGCTGTCACATGCACACCAGAGAACTCCAATACTGTGAGGCTGATTACTGAACTGGCATTTATTTTGCAAATCTACTCAGTGCTCTTTTATCACAATTGATGTGGTTTAACCGTTTCAAGTCCGCTCCATCTATTGACCAAAGTTTGACCAGCTTTACGTAAAAACTCATGTCGTAGTTAACACCATTGTTTAATTCTGGCATCTACTCCACATTTATTCATGTTACACTTTTATTATAGTTACCCTTAAAACGAACAAAAACACTAAGATGTAAAAAGCAAGTACCTCAAGAACCTGGAAGATACGTCGTCTTCATATGCACACATCCTCACGCATGCATATACACAGAAAACAACTCTCTGGACTAGGTGCAAGACTTTTGGACTAGGGATTCTATTTTTAAATGTCAACCAGTTGCCTACATGGCAACAAATGGTATGTTATTGAAACAGAGAATGACACACCAAGAAAAGCAAAAGTACCAATCCCACGGTTTCCATAAGCCATGGAAAATGGCATGTTTTATTTTTCTTGAGAAAAATTAAAACTCAGCATTGGCCTTTCTGCCACATGAACCACAGGAGTTGGTCAAAACCAGTCCCGAGAAATTGCTCAAGGTGAGGTCAGACACCCAGTCACCCCTCTGAGGACCAGCCACTGTCCCAAGTTGTTTCCCGCGCACAGACGCCACCCCCAGGAGATGCGACAGTCCCAGCAGCACCCCCTCACAGTGAGGTAGCCAGGCTGGCTACGTGTGTACCTGCAGGCTGGGACATTTCGGGTGGAGTACACCACAGCTAGAGTAACAAGGCATGAAGGAAAAACGCACAGAAACAGTCACGAGTGAAGACACACTTAAGACACCCAAGCTCTCATTTTTAACTCATCAACACCAAGGAGAAAGTTAAACAGAGATGTAGGCTAAGAGTAGAAGTCCTGGAGGGTATCCTGGAAAATCCCAGAAGCGAACAGCGGCAACTTCCGGCCTTTTCCAGCTTGAGACATAAAATAGCTACGATACCAACCCAGGCAGGCTTTCCAGAAACACCACAGCTGGGTGGGGTACTTGGCCTTCCACTGAGACAGGCAGAAACTGGTGGGTCCAGAAACTTCTGGCCAGCTGAAGGCAAAGAAGCCCTCGGGTCACCTTGCCACTCCCAGCACACATGGGAA
>PVKE010020788.1:0-27172 GCA_004027555.1 Craseonycteris thonglongyai
TTTGGCAAGAAGGAGGAAATTTTTTTAGCATATGTGACTAAGATCCAGGGGTCATGGTGCCTTCCAGATACATCTTGAATCCATGTCCAAATAAAGTCACAGGAGTCAAATTCTTTTCTCTGTCCCCTCTCTTCTCTGGTTTAAAGACAGCACTTTTAACAATGATCACATTTTAAACAAGTTACCAAGGCTTAATTTACATACAGTAAAATGGATATATTAACAGGTACTATTTGATGAGGTGTAACATATGTACGATATTACGTAAGAGTATATATTTAAAAGCACCATCACAATCATAGCAAAGATGTCTAGAGCTTCCAAAAGTACCCTCATGCCTCTTTGTGATCCATCTTTTACTTCACTCTGGTCCTCTTTTGTCATTATAGGCAATAACAAATCTGCTTTTTGTCATTATAGCATACTTTGCAATTTCTAGAATTTTATGAAAATAGAGTAGGTCCTCTTTTATTTGCCTTACTTATTCGCCCAACACAATGATCTTGACAGTCACCATATTTTGAGTGCATCTATAGGTTGTTTCCTTTTTATTAATGCATATTATTCCATTGTGTGACTACTTACCACCTATTATTTATTTACCTTCTGATAGACATTTAGAGCTTTTTCTACTTTGAGACTATTATAAGTAAAGCTACTTTTATGTTACCTTTCCATAATGATTGTATTTTGATTTCTGCCATAGGCACTATAGCTTACTGGTTCAGATATTGTCATTATAAATTGATTTTTGTATACATTGGGCAAGTTTCTAATAAGTGCTTAAAATACCTTGTGAATATTTTTGTTTTGTTTTGTTTTTGTTGACACCACACAAATAATTATCAATTATAAGTGAGTTTATTTGGTGTGATGAATAGTGTTTAAGGTGTGTAGACTGTGTAGAAATATTACATAGGTATTCACATTTTTACACGAACAGATGTAAGATGTAGCATGTCTAATAGTTTATAACCATCAGAATAATATCCCAGGCTAGGAAGATTTTTGATAGTTCTGTGTTAAGACACTTAATGGAGGATTTTTTGTTTGACTCCAAATAGGAGGTTAGCTGATTTCTATTACTCTTTCTACCATATTACTGTTTTTTGCTTTGAATAAATCTTTTATTATATGTACTACAAGAGTGCTTAAAAGAATAGAGAACTGGTATTTTATCAAGTATACATAACAGGTAGCATGAATATTTTCATACCTACTTGCTATTAACCATGAGGCAAAATTCACTTATAGACAAGTTCATTACAATCCATGCCACCTGTAGCAAAGTTGATTCTCAACAATATTTAACTGTAGCTACCTAAACCAATTTAATAATTGTGAACAACCAAATTGGTTTAGTTTATTTCACATCACTCAATTATGTCCTATGTAAGAAGGAGGTAATAATGCTACTAAACAAAATTTTTTTGGAAATTAAAGGAAATCATATATATAGTGTGCTCAGAACAGTGCTTGGCATTTAGTAAGCATAATGAAAGATACAGTTATCCACATATCTCTTAAAATATCCAGGGTAAAAATTTTATAACTGCTAGAAAGTTAATCAGGATGAAAGTTTTAAAATAAAAGAATAAAGCCCTATTTAGAAAATCTAATACAGGTACTAAGACTTTAGGCCACGTTGTGATTTGAACTATGTCCACTAATATAGATATGTTGAAGTTGTAGCTACCTGTACCTGTTAACATGACCTTATCTGGAATAGGGTCTTTGCAGATGAGATCAAGATGAAGCTATACTGGATTAGAGTGGAGCCTAATCTAATGAATGCTGTCCTTATAAGAAGAGAGGATTTTGGACAGAGCAGCATAGGGGGGTCATAGACAGTCACAGGGGGAAATGTCATATAAAGACTGAGTCAATGATTGAAACTATGGTACCACAAAAAAATTGGATTGCAGAGGTAGAAAGTTTTTGTTTCTATTTTTCCCTCTACATTTCCAGTTTTGTGGAGTTTTTTTCTTGTATTATTAAAATGAGATAATACATACTAGCCAGAAAAAAGAAATTAATTACATATGTATGTGAGCCTCCTTAAGAATATGAGACTCTCAGCCTATCAGGTAACCAAGGCTTATATGCCATATTGAGCTAAGAAGTGTGGATAAGGGTCTGGGATTTCAGAGTGGAAGGAGAAAATGTACAGGAAGTTAGAAAGGGCAAATGTTTGATGAACAGATGTTTACCTGCCACACAGAGACAATGAAACACAGAAAGGAATTTGATCTCCAACTCTACTAAGCTTCCCCCAGTCAATCACACTTAGCTCATGTTTTCCACAGTTATCATTGGGGATAATTCTCATCTTGGACCAGGCCTTTATCTAAATTCTTTTAGGCCATTATTGGAGCAATAAAATACAAACAAACAAACAAACAATACTCTTCCTGTGTCTTTTGGGCCCTGATTGTGTTCGGTTCAAAATAGTCCATGCCAAAGTGGCACATTCTGGGGAGACTTGTTGTGAACCCCATCACTGGTAACTACCAGAGACTAGAAGAGACATGAAAATATTCTTCCCAAGATCCTTCAGAGGGATCATGACCTGTGGATACAGATTTCTGACTAAGAGCCTCTAGAAGTATGAGAGAATAAATTTCTGTTGAATTAAGTAACTCAGTTTGTGGTATTTAGTATTTATGAATTTCAAATTATTTAAATAAATTGATTAATAAATGAAAAATTAACTAAATAAATAAAATTTCTAATCTTGGAAATTTATGATTTTCTTTTTTTTTTAATATTTTGTTTGAGAGAAGATGAGAGATGAACAGGGACAGAGAGAAAGGGGAAGGCCCAGAGCAGTCTCCATAGTTGTATAGTACATCATTAGTTGTGACAGTGTTTCATTTCACACAGGTGGATGTGGGGCCACATGAGGCAGGAACAGAAATGGGGACCTTCCATGCAAGAACCTTTGCCACCATCTCAGTGGTGACTAGATGTACCACTGTTCAACAGATGGCTTGGCATGTGCTAGGGCTGGAATTCAATTCCCACACCTCGAAGTTACAAGGCAAGTGCTCAGTCTGTTGAGCTATCCTGGCATCTCCAGAAGTCTCCGCTTTTCAATTGATATAGTCCAGAGAGATACAAGAATTCTAAAAGTAAAGTCACATGGTTCTAGATTTTTTCAGTTTGACTTATCTTGCTTAATATGATAATCTCAAGGTCCATCCATGTTGTCACAAATGGCTGTATTTCATCTTTTTTGTTGCTGATAGTATTCCATTGTAACTCATGGACACAGTCAATAGTTTAGAAGTTACCTGAGGGTAAGTGGAACAGGAGGTAGGGGACTATGGAGGGGCATCAAATATATGGTGATGGAAAGAGAACTGACTCTGGGTGGTGAGCACATAATACAATACATAGACAATATAATGTAGACTTAATTTTACACCTGGAACCTGTATAATTTTTACCAACCAATGCCACCCCAATAAATTTAACAATTAATTTTTAAAGAGAATATATATTTCTTAAAGAATTCTGCTTGACCAACTTAATTCTTATTATCTAAGTCTTCTCCTCTCTTGGTCTAATCCTGTTTAGATAACAAAAGTGAGAGCATGTTTTGCTTAAATTTCAAACATTGCATATAAATATTTCATTCTCTAGGAGTTACACTATCAAATAAGCATACTTATAATAAGAACAAAATTTTTTATCATAGTATTCCATTTTGTGACAACAAAATGAAAATCTAAATTTGAGAACATCAATTTCAGTCAATTTTTTGACCAAGCATTTAGAATGCACTTCCATTTAAGTGATTTATTCTACTTTTGAATTCCTTCCTTGCCCTTAAATAGTAATATGCAATGCAAATAAACATCTAATTATGATCGGTGGTTTTTAAAGAACACATTTAAGCACATATTTTGTTCCTTTCTTTTTATTCTTTAAGAAAAGTTAACAAGAATTGAGCAGTTCATATAATCTCAGAGTAACAGGATAACAAAACAAAAGCAAGATAAATGCAAATTTAATTAGCATAAAAAATCAATGTTGTTTATTAAAAATAAATCTCCCAGTTAATTAATGTTAAAACAGTGAATCATTGACCAGACCATACACAAAAATAAAATTCTGACCACAATCTGCAGCAACAGGCCCAGGGAGCCAACCCATTCTCTACATTACTCAGCTCAGGAAAACAGCCTGCCATCTTGAAGTCAGACTTGTAGAAAGTCTTTAGTAAAAGTCTTGAAAGCTAAATAATAAACCTTGTAACAAGTGGCCCAAAATGGTCAGAAGTTGATTAACAACAGCTTCCCTAATTTTCATCCCCACTTCCAACTTAAGATGAATCAGAAAAAGCCAAATAATGCACTCTTTACCAATCATGTAAGATGCCAGTTTTGAGTTAGCCCACCTCCAGCTTCCCCGTGTCAACAGACTATAATCAAGGCCTGAAGCCTTCACATTTCCATAAAATTTCCATTTGTTTGTTGGCCTTTGAGTTACTGCCAAACACAAATGACAGGCTGAATATCTTGCTATGGCAACTTCTGAATAAATAACTTTCGCTTGTTCTTACATAAACCTTCTAAGTAAAAGGGCCAAATAGAAGACAAATTTCTAAAAACCAGTAGCTATGTATTAATATGTGAGTTTACTTCCAACAAGTGAATCTATGCAACGATAAGTGCTCAATATATGTAGCTATTGAATAATTTATTTACAATGGAATCCTAAACTTGTATAAGCTTTATTCATGTATATAATGTAGATAACATAGAGTAGCTTCAACGATGAGTAATAATTGAGGTGTTTGAACATGTTCAATTTGGCACAGATTGAAGACACACCAGTGATTAATCTTTAAAGGCAAATAAGTAACTGCAACATTTTTTTCTAGTACATACATGGTGTGGAAGTAATTGTTGAATAATTCTAATTGTATCACTAGAACTAAAGTTCACCTGTAAATTCAAGCAGGCAAACACTACATTTCTCATTTAGCTTTGTTAGAAAATGAAAGTGGATTCATACATTTACCAAATAAAGCATTTTTTAGTTATCTTATGTGTAATTGATATGATGGTTGGTTTGTTAGGTTCAAGACCAAAGTTTATTTCCAAGTTGTGTTTTTTTCATTGTTATTAAAGGGAGTCATATTCATTTCTTCCAATTAATTAATTTTTTTAGTCTTTTACCCAATAGAGTTGACTTTTTTGTATACACCCATGAAACCATCACTCTAATCTAACCCCCAAAACATACCCATCACCTCCAAAAGTGTCCTCCTGTCCACTTTGTTTATGATTATTTTTGTTAATAACAATACTTATCATAAGCTCCACCTTCTTAGTAACAGAAAAGTGGATATTGCATAACAAAAGTACCGTTAAGTGCTACCAGGCATCCTCAAACTTTTTAAACAGGGGGCCAGTTCACTGTCCCTCAGAATGTCCACACATGCACACTGCGGGCCCGGGATGAGTCGGCTGCTAAGCAGGACAGGCAGTGTTGGCAAAAAGACCCAGCGGGCCAGATAAATGTTTTCAGCAGGCCACATGTGGCCCGCGGGCCGTAGTTTGTAGACCCCTGTAACAGTGGTTTAAAAAATGAAGTGTGCCTAACGTAAATGCTTTAATAATATATTTGCAAATTTGCTTCATATAATACTCCATATGGGCTCTTATGAATCTCAGTGTAATTGAAAAGAACTAAATATCAAGCAAGTGGATTTTAGCAGTCAAAACTGGATTACTCAGCTTCTGATTATCTAGGTTGTAAATTTTAAACACCCTGCCCTTTTCTGTGTCTTCTTGGCATTTTCTAACATTTTTTTCCAAGGCTACCTTTGTCACTTCAAATTTCTGAGTCTATAGCTGTACTAACTGTTATGGGAACCAGTATATACTTTACCAAATTGACATGCAGCTAGTGCAACTAAAAATTATAATGTTAATTAATTTAAAGCTTGAATTACTGATTTAATATTTAAAATATGATTTATTTGATAAGTATGATTTATTCAGTTATTACTTTAGTAACGTAAAAAAAATCAAATTTAAGTTACATACTTATACTCAATTCTGCTGTTGGGGAACTGAATTTGTTTTTTGGGGAGGGAACAACCTAGGTATGTAAATCTACATTTTCAACTGTAAGTTTTATGACATTTAAATAATCAAAACACATATTTCTGGTAAAAAGTATCTGAATTGAGCTAGTCTGTAAGTGAAAGATAAACTCCAGGTTTTAAGAATTAGTATAAAACCTGTAAAATTTCTCATTAACTTTATTTGATTACATGCAGAAATGATACTATTTTCAACGTATTGAGTTAAAAATTCTTAAAATTGAATTTGTTTCATTTTACTTTTTAATGTAATTACTAAAATACTTAAATTCTTTTAGTTAGCTTTAATTATATTTCTGTAATTATAATTATGTTTCTGTTCTCATGTATTCAAGCCTCTGCCTCAACTCTCTTTGGATAATGGATTCGCATTTTTAAGCTCAGCTGCTGTCAAATTTGCACACCCTAAAGCGTTCCCATCATTTCCCTCTGTCTCTCTCATTTAATTTCTATAATATTAAAGGAAATTCAAAAGCCATGTCTGTACCTAGAAAATCCTCTATGCTGTTTTATAAATTAGTATTAATAGTTAGCACTCTTATTGTAAGTACCATAAACCAGCTGAAGCTATCATAAGTGTGAGAGGGAAGAATATTAAGGGGGATATTACAAAAAATATCTTTTGTAGAATAAAAACTCAATTATTTTTATCAAGTGAATGATGATGAGTAAATGAATTAGTGAATATATATAAAGAGTTATTAATGATGGGACTTTTAAGATTTGAGTAAATCAAAATAATTAATTGTGTTTTAAATTTTAGTTTTTCTTGCTGCAGTTTCCCTTTTTGTTTTGATAAATAACAAGGATCATCAAAAGACATAAAAGACACATAAGGTTATCATGTGTTAGCAATTTATTATTCATTTAACTGTCACCTGATTTTATTATAAAGCCCCTTATAGCAATTATAGTGTCTATGTATATTATAGTGTCTATATGTATTCACAGATATATATATATATATATATATATATATATATATATATATATATATCTGTGAATACCTTTTAGAAACATATTTAGAAATATTTTTAGAAAAATAAATGAGTCATTTAAAACTCCGTTTAGCCTATGGTAAACCTTTAGGCCTTTAATAATAAATGCTTTTTAATTTTAGTGATAATGTTTTAGAATACTAACTCCCTTTTATCAAATGAACCTTCATAGCAATAACTTTCATGACAGTTTTTAAAAATGAGCAAGTGATTCAAAAGAAAATAAATGCCCACAATTGCCAGAAAAGACACCAGTTAGGAATTTAAGGTATGATTGGTTCTCCATTTAATTAATTAAACACATATTTTGGTTAAGATTGGTTCTCTAATTCAATAAATATTTACTGATTGCCACCTGTGTGAGGCAATACTCTGTGAAAAGATACACCTGAATAGAACCTAATCCCTGATCTTGAGGACAAAGAATTTAATGACTATAAGTGGGTTACTATATATTGGGGGAAATTATAAAGACAATTTTTTTTTAGACAATTTTGTTAATGTGTTGTGTTGTGTTTTTCCTTTCTACAAACCCAAAGACTCTCCTTGCCCCATATTTATTTGTTATGAGTCCCTCAAGGTTCCAAATACTAAGTAACTCAAAATCCTTACCTCAGTAGCAATCTTCTGTTACACACTCACTACAGGAGAAATAACACCAGATGCTACATGAAAGGTTAGAAAAAGATGCTAAGTTTTGTGGTGAAATATGGGAATGTCTCTACCTCATGAGCTAAAAGCCACAAGACAGAGGGAATGGAAAAATCAAAACCTCATTTCAATGCTATGATTTTCAAAGTGGTGGGATATCCAGATGAGATTAGTTCCATCCACCCCACAACAATCATATAAACCAAGATTTTCCAACCTCAGAATGGTTTTGAACATAGCCCAACACCAATTCTTATACTTTCTTAATACATTATGAGATTTCTTGGGGACTAATTTTTAGCTCATCAGCTATTGTTCGTGTTAGTGTACTTTATGTGTAACCCAAGACAATTTGTCTTCCAATGTGGCCCAGGAAAGTCAAAAGGTTGGACACCCCTGGTAAAGACTCTAGAGAGAGAAGAAGGGTGGGAATATATAGTAGAGAAATGGAGTGTGAGCATGTTTTCCTCAAACATACAGAGACAGAGATAAACTTCCTGCCTAGTAGTAGAGTTGGTGGGATCGAGCCTCTATTTCTGATTTAGAAAAATTAAGTCACGTGACAGTATTAATATATGAGGCTGAGAAAAAAATTCACTGTTACATGCTGACCACCAGGGCTCACGGTCAGACATCAGGTACCGGCACGGTCTGCTAATTAAGAGCTTGTGTTCTAAGCCCACTGAATGTGCTTCTCACTGTTTCAGCTACTCGCTTTCAGATTCCACTTGTCTGAAATCCCCAGACTTTCCTCAACTCAGGAACTAAAATGGTAATACTTGGCCTATCAGGGAGCCCCAGGACCCCACTGTGATGAGGAAGTCATTATTTTTGGATCGGTCTGTGCCCATTCATTCATGGTGTTACTATTGTAACATCTGCCTTGTTTATAACCATCAGAGTTGCCAAAAATTGGGATACCAAGATTTAAACAGTTTGAAAAGAAAAGTTTACTACTTCCTATTATTTACATATGTGAAATAGTATAATTACTTCTCTCATTTTAAATACTGTCAGCTCAAAATTTCTTATATTTTTTCATCTTTTCTTTACTTATATTGAAGTTTGTAGAAGTAAGCATACACTTAAAAGAGAATGAAATGATAACTAAAGATAATTTTAAAAAGTCAACTACTATTGTGTTAATTAATAACAGTAACAGGATCCACTGCCTTATAGCTATTAGGTTTTTTGTTTGTTCAGTTTTTCCTATTTCATTTCTTAAGGTAAACCGGTATGTGTGGTAAGAGAATACTTATAATATATTAACTAATTTATCTTCTACTTTCTTTTATTTTTACTGTTTTATTTTCTTTTTTACCATGATTTTCTTCAGAATCATGGGTAGAATATGTGCAATTCCCACATGGAGCACATATAGAGGATTTTCAAAATCAGGTTTGGGTGCCAAATAGGCTTTTAAAGGTTAGAGCAGAGACAATAACCTTGAAAGTAAATTTCTTATTTGCAAGAGCTGAACATTTTAGAACTCAAAAGGCTACCTCTTGATGGGATCAGAACAAGAACATTATGAAGATAAAAATAGTAACAAATGAGCCAAACCACCTAACCTAAGGGCTGCCCAAGCTGGGGGCAAGGAGAGAAAAGAAAAGAAAAGATAAATGAGAGAGATTTGTGGTGAGGCGTTCAGACCTGAAAGTCCCAACAGTCAGCATTGAAAACTGTCAAGTGTCCATGTCAGACATGAGAGGAAGCTCCTGTATAAACTGAGTCTCAGGAGGGCATCCTGACACCTTTGCCATGAGCAGAGCACATCAGTTAAGCAGGAGTGATGTCCAGCCCCACCTCGTGGGAAACACTGATGTGATCAGCCCCCTCTAGCTATGTCCCAGGAGGCTACTGAACCCTCCCACCCTCACCCTTGCACCTCCCACCATAGAGAGAGCCTGGATCCCCAGAAAGGCTATAATGGTACACAAAGGAAGCAGTAGTGTTGAAAGGAAAACTTTCAGCAGCTTTCTTAGGTTGAAGCAGAAAGGAACTACTTTATGACTCTAACTTGTCCTAATTTGAACACAGACCAATTGCATATAATTTTCTGATTTAATACTGATTACTTAAAAATAACTGAGGGAGAGGAGGGAGAGAGAGCTTAATATACACAGTGATGGAAAGAGAACTGACTCTGGGTGGTGAGCACATGATACAACACATAGACGAAGTACTGTAAAATTGTACACCTGTAACCTATGTAATTTTTACTAACCAGTATCACTCCAATGAATTTAACAATAAAAAAAAAATAGCTGAACTTTCAGTAAAGATATATTTCAACGTATAAATTTATCTTACAAACGAAAGATTTTCTAAGAGTAAAGATAAAGAAGCCACCAGAAGCTGCGCTGGAATCTTACCCCTTTGCAATTTTATTTTGCCTTTAAAGTAAGTTCTACCCTTCAGTTTCTCATTAATCTGTTTGTCATTAAAATACAAAGATGAACTTATTCAAAATTTGTTAGTGTGTTTTAATAAATTGGCGTACTTCCATCTCATTCTTTTTGAATTACAGAATTGCTGTTCAACCATGTGAAAAAAAATCCCCACTTTTTGAATTTTATTATTTATTTATTGTTAAAAGGTGTATCCTTGTCTCTCTCAGCAGGCCTGGAAAGGGAACAGATGTTTCCTATCACATTTCCTCTCAGTCTTTAGATAGTTTTTGACAGGCTGACATTGGAATATTTATCATTGGTTTTGTGCTAGTAACTGCTATTAGTCAAATTCAAAAAATCCTTTAAAGGGATCTAGCACCATTTAAATGAGGACTATCTAATTTGACTACCATTAAAACTTATAGTTAAAATGTCAATCAAATAGGTTCATTGAATTAACTTTCACCTTCCACAATATATGTGCACTCAAATTAGCTGTTTAAACCAATTTGAATTAATATGTCATAACAGAAAGGATTTAAGGCAGTTTCCAAGTATACATAAAATCAATGCTAGGGGCATAAGAAAAAATAAAGGCATTTTTCAATAAATAAAATATTTTAAGGTAAAAAATATAGAATAATATTATAGTTATTGCTATAGTTGTAAATCATACTTTAATGTATTTTATAATTTAATAAAAACTCATAGTTTAATCCTTATCCCATAATTATTTTAAGATAATCGGATGAGTTATACAAAACAGACATTATTAGTAATGTTTTCAATGAAAAAAGAAAGGCAAAAAATATTAAGAGATCTAGATAGGTTCAGAATAAGGAAATATTCATTAATTTCATTCATATTGATATTTTAGTTTTTCAAGACTAGAGCTACACTTTTACTTGAAACAAAGCATGTCATTCATATGTAAGTGACAGAGAGGTGGACATGGAGGCAGGACCCTCCATGGTGTTGATAAGCCAGGCACTCTTGATGTACTCTAACAGCACTTAATCCCATACACATACTATAATTGGGTCCTGGCATTGATTTTATACAAACTGTTGCTAAATTTCTCTTTCCCAGAATGATTCACCTCTATTTTTAGCAGAAATGTGATTGGGGGATTGATCTTGGAGGGTGAACTGTAGTTTTTGCTCTAAATAGATTTTGAACAAAATCTATTAACCTACTGATGGTGTTTATTTTCAATCGCCAGGTCCTATTCTTTCTAAGTCTATTTAAAAGGGTCAATTTAAAAAATAAACAAACAGGAATTTTTCTGGGTTTTTTATTGCAAGAATTCCTTGAGCTACATAGACATGGTAAGGTCAAGTAGATCTGGTCTTTATATACAGATATTCCTAAGTGAAAACAGTACATTGTCCTGGAGAGTTCAGAGTCTATGAGTTGATAAAAATTCAAATTAATATTTAATCCATATTGATGATGCTTTTAATTCTACATAAAAGCCCAACCCCCTAACCCACCCTATACACTTTCACAGTCCATGAAATCAGGGATCTTGCCTACCTTGTTTATTGTTTTATCTTCAGGATCTATAACAATGCCTGGTACATTCAGGTGCTAAATAATATTTATTGAATGAAAAAGTTGGTGAATAACCCAGAATTTGAGAAATATTACCTACAACTAAATGATTTATCTGACTTTTGGGTGATATGAACTATAGCCATGTCTTGAAAGGGAGGTAGACTCAATCACATATCATTAACATTTTAGCACCCTGATTATTAGGAGAGCAATTATGATAACAGAACTGTGTATTGTCCACTTGGACCTGGGTCCTGGGCAAAGAAGGAATGACAAAAACGAGCTAACGAATGAGTGTAAGAAGGAGGAGCCAGAGAGAAAAAAAAAGAACAATGGGTTGGGGTGGGAGGGAAGAAAGTAGATGTATATCTTATATACAAAGGAAAGAAAGTATTTAAAAGAAAGAGTGAATAAGTGTGATGAGTGCTAATGGAAGGAAAATATCCATGGTCTTTGACAACATGGACATTGGATTAGAGGCTGGAGTGGAGACAAGGAAATCCATTTTCCATGTGTAGACACTGTTTTTCAAGAAGCTTAGAAATTCAAGGAAACAGAAATGGTACAATAATGAGAGGGCAATGTGGGGTTAAGATAAATGTTTTTTAATGGGCAATTTGAGAGATTGGTTGAATGTTAATAGGAATCATTACTAAGAAAAAATATTTGAAGAAAGAAGAAAAACGGGGTTTACAATGGAAAAAAAGTTCTTGAGAAGGTGAGAGGCAATAGGATATGGGACACAAATGAAGTCATTAGCCTCTGCTAGCAGCAGTGACACAAAGTATGGGAACTTGGAAAATGTTGATTCAGGTGCAAGTAAGTTTATAGATTCGCTGATGGACAAATAAAGAAATTCCTTTGTTGTGGATGATTTATATGTTTATAATAAAATATGAGGAGTATTATCAGCTGAAAGGAGAGTGGTATAAAATTTAAAAGGCACAGGAAAGGTATGAAATAGTTGTTAAAAAGATACGTTCTTACTTTTAACTTTAAAAATGCGCTACTCCATTTACAGCTGATCCTTGATGGAGACAGACTTTCGTGACAGAGTTGGTAGCAGATCACACGAGTCCCTTCTTTTAGGAAATATGAAACATGAGAGAAATACTTCCCTGTGAGAGATATTTTTAGAGACACAGGTATTATTTAAGTGTGTGTTTTCCAACTCTTTTAGGATGGTTGTGCAGAAAAAAATCCAGCCATAAATGCCTGTTTTTTATATCACATGCCTGAATACTTTCCAGATAGCCCTCAAATTCATAGAATAACAGATTTTTGGCAAATAGGTTTATTTCTCTACTCTAATGATCAGCTTTCAATTTCCCTACAATTTAACATTGGACCATACCGTCACAGAATTTATGAGCATATGGGATTTAAGTGAGGAAGTCAGGTCTGAGAGCAGTAAAACAATGTTTGTGTGTAAGGGTGGGGGTGGGGGGATCTCAAACTGCTTTATGCTTTACTGTTAGCTGTTTTTTAATTTTTAATTTTTTTGTTTTATTTATTTTTTTAATTTATTGGGGTGACATTAGTTGGTAACATTTAACATAGTTTCTAGGTGTGCAATTCTACATTATATTGTCTATACATTGCATTATGTGCTCAGAATCAGCTCTTTTCCATCATCATATATTTGATTCCCCCTCCCTAATCCTCCCACCCCACTCTCCCACCCACCTTCCCCTTCACCCTCAGGTAACCACTAAATTATTGACTATATTCGTGAGTTTTTGTTTCTTTGTTACTTCCAGTTTTATCAAACTAAAAAGCTTCCGCACAGCAAAGGAAACTATCAACAAAGCAAAGAGACAACCAACCAATTGGGAGAAAATATTCACAAACAATGCCTCCGATAAGGGGCTAATATCTAAAATATATAAAGAACTTGTACAACTCAACAAAAAAAAAACAAGCAATCCAATTAAAAAATGGGCTGAAGACCTAAACAGACACTTGTCCCATGAAAGCATACAAATGGCCAACAGATACATGAAAAAAATGCTCCACCTCACTAGCAATTAGGGAGATGCAAATTAAAACCACAATGAGATACCTCCTAACACCTGTTAGAATGGCTATAATCAGCAAGACAAGGAATAACAAGTGCTGGAGAGGCTATGGAGAAAAAGAAACCCTCATACACTGCTGGTGGGAATGTAAACTGGTACAACCACTATGGAAGGCTGTGTGGAGATTCCTCAAAAAATTACGAATGGAATTGCCATATGACCCAGCCATCCCTCTCCCGGGTATCTGCCAAAAAAAACTGTGCCCCAATGTTTCTTGCAGCACTGTTCATGGTGGCCAAGTCATTGAAATAACCAAAGTGTCCTTTGATAAATGACTGGATAAAGAAGTTGTGGAACATTTACACAATGAAATACTACTCAGTGATAAGATGAAATGTAGCCATTTGTGACAACTCAGAAGGACCTTGAAATAGTCTTATTAAATGAAATAAGTCAGACTGAAAGAATCAAGAAATATATGACCTCACTTATAGGTGGAATATAAAACTGAAAATAACAAAGAAACAAAAACTCATGGACACAGATTTTTTTTTTAAATAATTTATTGGTTGAGAGAAGATAAGAGAGAGAAGGGGGAGGGTCCAGAGCAGTCTGTATAGTTGTATATCATTAGTTGTGACACAGTTTTATTCCAGTCAGGTGGATGTGGGGCTGTGCAGGGCAGGAACTGAACCAGCGGCCTCTTGCATTAGAGGTAAGAACCTTCACTGAAGAGCCATCCTGCTGGTTACCTGTGCAGGGGTTCAGCACATGGGTTTGCAAGGTCTGGGGCTAGGAATCAAACCCCAGACTTCATGATTGCAAAGCAAGCACTCAACTGCTGAGCTATCCTTGTATCCCTAATTTTTTAAAACAGGCTATTTATAACTTCATCTCAGGTGCATTAAAGATAATTTTCCCCTACTTTTGAACCATGATAATATAGATAAGTTTAAACATTTTTAAACCATTTATATTTCAGCTGTATAAAGGCTAAGTATTCTCCCTCAATTATTATTCCTTAAATTTGATCTTTTTTTTTTTTTCTCTCAGCTTTAATACTCCTCATAAACTTTGCTTGTTCATGGTTATCCTATCATGTCCAATGCAAATGCCACCTGTAGTATGAAACCCTTTTTTAATCTACTGGTACACAATGGCCTTTCTAAATTATTGGTTATATCTCTTTTATTGTCATTACTTCCTTTGGATCTTTCGCTATAGTTTACTATGGAGATTTTTCAATAATCCTAGTAAATGAGTGTGTTGAAGATAAGAATATTACTTATCTGTCTGTTGTCTTTCTAACCTTCACAGCACAAGCTAAGTTAGGCACTTTGTCATGTTAGTGACTTGTACCAAAAATGCAAAGGTGTTTTGAGTGAGTGAATATACTTCCTGGTTATACAGATGTCAGTGACTTGCCTGACTGAATTCACCTTCTACAAGTCTTGCTCCTGTGATATTTTAAAATATCAATACAGGAAATATAAAAACCACTTACTCTATTTACAGTTTGCTATTTCTGAAAGTGAAGTGTACCGATGTCTTCATGGCATTTGTATCTGACTCTAAACACTGATTTTTCTCTCTGAAGAGGTGATAAATTGTGGGTAACAATCTCTAAGGAAAATCAAACCCAGGCTTCCTGCTGACCATCTGAATAAACAAGCAAAAGAGAATCCGCAAACCCAACAACTTGGAACTAACTGGGCAGTTTATCTGCATGTAGTGGCCATTAAAATGTTCTTTCAGTATTTTAAGGCTAGAGGGCATGGTATCCTAAAGATAAATATAGATTACAGTTTCCACTGTTAAATCCTCATTCCTATATTCAGGCCGGGCGTGGAACAAATGGTGTCACCATGCATTGTATGAGGGAAGCAAACATATTCTCTCTTTTTTTAATGTAGAGATTTATTTTTATTGTTTTTGACAGAGAGAAAAAGACAGAGAGAGACAGAGAGAGAGAGAGAGAGAGAGAGAGAGAGAGAGAGAGAGAGAGAGAGAGAGAGACCGAGAGAAAGAAGGGGGAGGGCCCAGAGCAGTTTCCATAGTTGTATGTCATCAGTTTTCAACAGTTTCATTCCACACAGGTGGGCGGGGGGCCACACCAGGCAGAAACAGGGGGCCTCCTGCATGGGAGGTGTGCCCCTGAAAGCTGGGAGCCAAACCTGGGGCCTCCCACATGGGAAGCTTGCCCCCGGTGAGAACCAAACTGAGGGCCACACTCCAGATCAGCATATGGGTCCACACTGGCTGGGGCCGGGATTCAATCCTCAGACCTCTAGGCTGCATGGTGAGTGTTTAACACCCTGAGCCATCCAGGATTCCTGCAAACATATTCTTAATTTACATTTTCACTACATAAATTCAATTTTTATTTTTACAAACCATAATATTTTTTTCTCATTTTGTAAAGGTATAATTGACAAAATACACTGTGTAAATTCAAGGTATACAATGTAGTGATTTGATCATGCATGTATTATAAAATGATTACTACAATATGTTTAGTTAACGTCCATCACCTTATATAGTTACAATGTTTTACTTGTGGTGAAAAGTTTAAGACTTACTCTTTCAGCAACTTTCAAATATATAATACAGCATTGTTAACTAAAGTCACATTCTGTACATTGGTATCCCCAGAAGTTATTTGTCTTATAATTATACAGTTGTAATTTGGGGCCACCTTCACCTACTTCCCCCAATCCCCATCATCTGCCTCTGGTAACTGAAAATATGATCCTTGTTCTTATGAGTTTTCTCTAAGTACCTGTGAGCTTTTCTTGTTTTTTTTTTTTTGTTTTTGTTTTAGATTTTACGTATAAGTGGGATAATACATTATTTGTCTTTCTCTCACTTATTTCACTTCACATAAACCTCTGAAGGACCACCCAGGTTGGCACAAATGGCAAGATATCCTTTTTATAGCTGAATAGTGTTTTATTTTCATAACAGTGTGTATGTGTGGATAGATAGACCAACAGACAGACAGAAAGATGGATAGATATAGATGATAGATGATCAATAAAATAGATAGATTATAGATAAAAGAGAGAAGGAAAGAAATACATGCATACATACATACATAGACATAGGTATTGATAGGCGATAGATGATTGATAAGATAGATAGATGTTAGATAGATAGACAGGCAGACAGATAGATGATAGATGATAGATAGATAGATAGATAGATAGATAGATAGATAGATAGATACCGGTAGATAGATAGATAGATAGACAGATAGATGATAGATAGGCAAACAGACACAAAAACATGTAGTAGGTCTGTTGAATATCCATATGTTTTTGCCTTGGTCAACTTTGTCCATAGACCAGCTGAAGAAAGTCCATTTTAAAAGTCCATTTTGTGAGGGTTTTGTTTGTTTGTTTGTTTGTTTGTTTGTTTTTTATAGTAGATAGACGAGAGGGTAGTTATTTCACACAATTCAGATATTTATCCTAGAAGTATTACTTTACCTTATAGTGGCTTTACTTTTCTCTAGCTTTCCTTTTTTTCCCTTTCTCTATCCCTCCCTCCTTTTTTCCTGGGTTCTTTCCCCATATGCCCATCAGCCTCCTCCCCTTTCCAGGCAGAATCCATCCTACAGACTGATTTCCCATACTGAGAGAAATATTTTATCATCAGTTACCTCCAAGTGCCCATTTCTTTATCCACCTCTGTATTCAAGTTTGTGCAAGGCCCTCAGGCTATCACTTTGTGTAACCCACAAATAAAAATTCCCACATCTACTAAGATATTAAAATTCCCACTCCTCAGAAGACAATAGTAGAAATCTCAAATGTCTACATTTTCTGTTGTAAATCTCACACACATACAAAATGGTAAAGGTAAGCTGACTGATGATATTTGACTCCAATTTCAAAAGTTTTAAGTAATCTAAAATTAACTTTCTCTGCCACAAACGCATTTAAATACTGGATATACAGAAAATGGGGGGTTATTTTATAATTAATTGTTTTTCCTTGAATAACATTTATTTGGATGATTGGTTAAATGAAATAAAGGGAGGTTCCCCTTATTACTTCATGTTAATGCTTCACAATCACCCTTCTTTATCCCATCATGTATACTTGGACTCAATCCCTTGAATAATTCAAAGAACAATTTGGAGCCATATTGGAAAATTTTGTCTCATCATTGAATTCAACCTTTTGATAATTTCAGTTTCGAATTTTGGATATATTTAGTCCTCTATAGAGATTTGGTTGGCTCACAATGGTTATGCAGCATTATACCATGTAGAATAAACCAGAATTGCACTTTGGCTTAAAAAAATGAGCATTTTTCCACATATCTATTGGTCATTTGTATGTCTTCTTGGGAAAAGTGTTGTGTTCAGGTCCTCTGCTCTTTTTTAAATTGAATTGTTTATTTGTTTTGTTAAGTTGTGCAGTCCTCATGTATTTTGGATAGTACTTCCTTATTGGAGGTGTTGTTTTGTGCATATTTTCTCCCATTCAGTTGGTTGTCTATTTTCTTGATGTTTTCTTTTGCTGTGCAGAAGGTTTTTAGTTTGATAAAGCCCCATTCGTTTATTTTTGCTTTTACTTCCCTTGCCTTTGAGTTCGAGTTCATACAGTCCTCCCTGAACTCAAGGTCCATAAGTTTAGTACCAATGTTTTCTTGTATGAAGTTTATTGTTTGGGAGTCTATGTGGAGGTCTTTGATCCACTTTGAGTTAATTTTGGTATATGGTGACAACACGCAGTCCAAGTTCATTCTTTTGCGTGTGTTTTTTCAATTTTCCCAGCACCATTTATGGAAGAGGCTTTTTTTTCTCCATTGTATATTTTTTGCTCCTTTGTCAAAAAATGCTCAACTTCACAAGTTATCAGAGAAATGCTAATCAAAATATAGTGAGATATCACCTCATACCTGTTAGAATGTCTATTATCAATAAGAAAAATAATAACAAGTGCTGTAGAGACTTTGGAGAAAAAGGAACCCTCATACACCGCTGGTGGGAATGTAAATTGGTACAACCAGTAGAGAAAACAGTATGGAGGTTCTCAAAAAGTTAAGAATAGAGTTACCATATGACACCGCAATATATCTTTTGGGTATTTATCTCCAAATTTGAAAACTTTAGTCCTACAAATTTCCTACATCTCTTTCAACTGCAGAAGCTTGATAATGTTAAATTATCTGAAAATTATTACATTTCTAATAATGTGTTATGAATCTATCTGTATTTTCATGAATAATAGTTTTAAAATACTATTCCTTTCACATTACCACAGTCTGACATTACTTTTTACATTACTAATGTTTTTACAATTACAGTGATAAAACTGCTACCCAATACTTCTAAGGAATATATGTTCAGAAACTGTTATGTTTAAGATAGACAATTTGCATATTTGCTGTCTTAATTATTTTTATCTTCAATATAAAAAATTTTCATATTAATGAATAACTGGAACTTGTTTTATATTAGTTTTGCTCTTTGTTTTCTTTTTTAGACCAGTGGCTGAGAAATAATTATAGAAATCACTTGAAGTAACACAACTCTTTTGAAGTTGCTAATAGAAGACTGATAAATAAAACAAAAAGGGATTTTCTATTAGAACATTTTCATTTATTAAATAATTGTTAAAAAGAATGTGATTTTTCTATAGCAAAGAGAGAAAGAAAATAAATGCATATTTCTCACTACATCTTCCAACTTCCTGAATCTCAGATCATAAGAGTACCGGTAAGTAAAAAGTTTTTCTAAATTAATGTATGTGGTAGAGAGTTAGTAGACACTGGTGAAAGAAAAACAGTGGCAATAAAAATGCAATGCTAAGGAGTCGTTTGGCATAATTCACTTCTAGTCATCCAAGTTACATTCTTATCAGATATGAAATGAGAAAACACTAAGGTGAATTCCTAAAAAGACATTTGCATTTCAGATGGTCTTGATTATTTGGAAAGAATAAAAATTGATGACTTGGCTGGAGCAGAAATGGTGACCAATCCAGATCTCTGCATATTCAAGATGAAATTCTTCCTACACATGATTATACAATTTTCTCTGTATGATGCTTAGATGTTTCAAAATGGTCCTCCTAAAATTTTACAAATTATCATGTGTCCTATCAGATACTAACCTTACAATTCTTTGTCCAAACCCTGACAATTTTAAGAGTAAATAAACAGCTATTAATAATTAAAGCAAGGCAAGAATTATAAAGTGGGTCTGTCCTAGGTACAAATGGATATTTACTCACTATAACCATAGCTATTTTATAAATATATTTGCCTCATCATGAAATTACCTTCTAGGAATTATTATTTGTTTGTCTATTTGTTAATACAGTATTTCATATGGACGTCCATTGGTTTATTCATGCCTCCTTCATCTTATGACATTCCTTTTATCTGATTTATAAGTATTTATTAAAACACACAATGCCAATATTTATATATAAGATTATTGTATTTAATATGTGCTAAGCATTGGTCTTTCTAAACTCATACATAAGGACTGTCCAGAAAGTATACAGCCATGTAACTGTTCTCATTATATTCACAATAGCTGGATTTTTTCCAGACAGCCCTTGTATATATGTAATTATTAAATTATTTTGTCACAGCAATATTATGAAACAGGTATTTCTCAAAAGCAGATGCTTTGAAAAATTATGTAAATTACCTATGGATATCCTGTCAATAAGACCCATACTCTAACATGTCTTTTTGATACAAAGGACTAATTTCTTAGTTACTATGCTGCCTTTTTCATTCATTCAATTCATCTGGAATTTTAAATTTAGCTCTACTGAGTGACCTTCTATATCAATAACCCAACTTCTCTGTGTTTCAGAGTATCTGTCCAATAAGCAAGCTGTAAAACAAAACCATCTTGCAGACAGTAGAATGAAAACTGTCCTATAGAGTTGGTTGGGTTATCTGAAGAAAAGGCCTGTCCAGACAAAATCATGACCATCTCATTCACTCAAACAATATTCCAAATCATAGAGATAAAATAGTTAAATGATTAAACTAAGCAACAATTCCACAACAAAGAATAAAACATGTTTCCTGCCCCCCAAAGTGCTCCATGTTACTGTGCGACTAAAACTCATCACTATAAGCCATGTGTTAAATGGAATAATATGATATTATGGAGGATAAAGGTGGTACAATCTAAGGACAGAAAGGCCAGGAAAAAAACAGAGGTCAGAGAATACTTTCTGAAGGAATTAAGAACTAGAATGAATGTCCAATGTGCTTGCTTTGGCTCTCACATATGTGAAATTGGCAGCTCTTCACTCAGCTTTATTAATTAAGGAATCCCCCTGAGTTTACTTGAAGGCACAACCACGTTTTCATCTCCCTAAAATTTAGTCATATAGTCAATAACCGGTAATTCAACACATATGAATTGCTTAACACCTCCTGTCATTCCTTTTGTTGCATTCTCTTATTTTACCAAGATGAATGGGCATGACTTTGCCCTCAGGAAAATCCTAATCAAATAAGTAAGAAAATGAGTCAGAGAGTATAGATGTGATTTTGCCATTCTTGTCAAGCAAGCCACTAAATCTGGTGAGAATATGTGAACAACATATGCTTAAAAGGAAAGATAGTTCAGTGATGTGAGAAGTTTAACCTGGTACCGTCTTTGGCAACCTATATCAATATTTCAGGCAAATACAAATATAAGAATGATTTTACATATTTATGATGTTTAGATTTGCTCACATTATGGAAATGGTAAGTGTGTTCTGCACTGACTTATTTAAAATAGATACTATTGGGGATGCCAGGATAGGTCAGTGGTTGGGTGCTTGTCTCATAATCACGAGAACCTGATTTGGTTTCTGCTGGGCATGGCCCCACATCCACCTGTGTCACAACTAATGATGTACAACTATAAAGACTGCTCTGGGTCCTCCCCCTTCTCTCTCTTCTTTCAAACAGTAAATAAATAAATAATCTTTTTAAAAATAATACAATTAATAAAGTAAAACAAATTAAAATAGATGGTGTCACAAGGGAAGTGCAAAGGGAAAAGAACGCTGAATCGTAAACTGTGTATTACCAATTTTGTGTGTATAATGAGAAAATAAACCATCTTCAAAAAAATCCTATGTTTGTTTCAAACAACTTAAAAAGATCGATTTAATGTATAGGTAGGGGGGAGAATAAAAAACACATTACCTTTAATCACTTTGAGAAAAAGGCCAATGTACAGAGAAAACTCAATCTATATCTGTAGCAATCTATACTTTCCATTTAATTACACCCACTAGTTGTCCTAGGACCTCACCTGAGTGCAGAAATTTTCTTTGTTTTTTTTTTAATTGTTTCTTCATTTGTACTGAAGAAGTTGGCCCAGTCCAAAGTCAGCACTCAATTAAGATTCAAATGAATAAACTATGTAACAAAACAGTTACAAAGAATTCAAGATGGCTTTCTTTTTTAAGAAAAAATAAATTTGTAAATGAAAGATACTATCGACAAAGTATTACTAAACTTTAGAATTTTGAATCCAGAGTAATGCAGTTTGTATCAATATCTCCCCAGAATGAGTATCAAAAGCTTTATAAGTATATAGAAATTAGAATTTTAGTAAATGTTACAAGAACACAGATTTTCTATGTAAAACATAGTAATATATCTTTATTTGGCAAAGAAAACTACATAAAAATTAATCTATTTGTTCAAAGATTTTTAATTTTTCTTTTTAAAGCATTTTAAACATATTTTTATTTGTTTATTTATTTATTTTTGACACAGATTGAGAGAGAGAGAGAGAGAAAGAGAGAAAGAGAGAGAGAGAGAGAGAGAGAGAGAGAGAGAACTGAACTGGGGGAGCTTCCAGTTCAGCATATGGTTCCACATGGGCCGGGGCCGGGATTCGATCCCTGGTCCCTGGCGCTGCAAAGTGAGCGCTTAACCCACTGAGCCATCCCAGCTTCCCCTTAAAGCATTTTAATGTTAAATAATATTTTATTATTAACTATGGAATTAAGCTAGTCACTTTTACAGGCATATAAACAGATAGGTCATCATTAAAAAAACACAGATACAGGATATAACGTATATGTACATTATATGATGTTTATGTGTAATAATATTTGTGTAAAATCAAGCATTGCTATCAAGGTTCATTTGAAATATTTTATCTTATAATGCATGACATTTAAAGATACAATTTTCCTGTCTTTTAAAAATGTAGTATCATCTAATTTGGGAAAGCAGGGTTAGGAGGTGTTTTCCTATTCCAAAGTAGGCAGATTCTGACAGGGGCAGAAAATGTGCATGCACGCCTATTGTGCATAAATCATACTCTTTATAAGGAACAGTCTTGGCAGCTGGGTTCGAGTAGCTATGTGTGATTTGTGCTTCCTCACCAATCAGAACAAAAGAGAAGAAAACACATTTCAGCCATCATGCTGTAGATAATTGAAATGTAAAAAATTACAAAGCAAATTGTTTTTGGCAAAACAATTTCCTCCCCAGAATTGAGTATCAGAATGTGATTTCCATTTTTCCACTGACATGTCACAAGTTCCACTCCGGGTGACGTCTGTGATCCTGATTCAGGATGTGGACTAGGAGGGTCTAGGTCATGGTGACAGTAACCAAAGTTGTTAGATTTATTAAAGTATTAGTCATCTTGCTAAAATGGTTTATACAAAATGGTCATATATCATTATCTTAACTTCTACTTCACTATTCTGGTTTTAGTTCAATTGCATAATCTAATTTGACTGAATCCAAATAAATAAATTATAGTTAAAGTGTGGCTATAATTTGTATTAGGGTAGAAATAAAAAAGAAAAAGGAAATAGATGCCTGAAAGGTCAGTGAAAACTAATGTAAATTCTATTTTCAAAATTTACCAATCTTGAATTTAAATACAGGTCTAAAGTTACCTTTATGGACCAAAAAAAAAAAAAAAAAGAAATGATGTGGTATTTAGGGCTATGTGCTAGTTTCTAGCATTTCTGCCCCATACAGTTTTTACATTAAAGTTTATTTACACCCAAGTTTATTTATCTTTCAACTATCATTAGATTGAAATACATTAGTAAAAGAGACAATTGAAGTTCAATAGGACATTGCATTAATCATGAACCATTGTACAAAGGCAAAAAAAAGAGGCTAAAAGTCCTACATATCAAAATTCAGTTATCCTTAGACTTATTTAAATAGGTTAATAAAATAGCCATGTGGTGCTCAATGAACATTCTATGAAAGAAAAATGATGGAAGTAATAAGATAAACTTATGCAAAAATAAATTTTATTAGATAAAGATATTTTTTAAAGCATCACTTACAATAGCAGTTGTTTATTAATCAACAAAAGATAATCTTCACTTCTGATGATGAAAATGTAGTTTTGCTACCAAAATTATGAGTATTTTAAAAAATGGTTAATATAAGTTTCCAGTAAATAGTTTTCATTATGGTTTTTGCCATGTCAACAGAACGCTTGTTGTCACAATGTAAACATTCATGTTACAGGAAAACGCTGAAGTTGATGTCGTATGGCACAAGCATTTCAGTAAAAATTTAGGTGAGGCATAATATTTTATGATGCAGATAGAAAACTGACTGTAAGACATTGACATGCAATTTTAAAAGTGGTGGACATTGTAAGCTACTTTAAAGACTTTGTATTTTAATCTGAGTACAAGAGTGAGCTGTTGCAAAATTGTGAGCAGAGGAGAATCTTGTTTTGATGTTTACTCGAATAGAATCGTCCTGAAGGATATGTTGAGACAACAAGCAGAGACACAAGCAAGGCAGTCAGTACAGAGTGGTGAGCTTATAGCTGTGGGTATGATGAGAAATAGGCAGATTCCTCATGTACTTGTATTTTTAAACAAGTGAATATTTCCTAACCAACCATGTATGTGGTATGACAAAAAGAAAGACGTAGAAGATGACAGTGGTGTCTTGGGCTGAACCCTGCAACCATGGGGTTGCCACTGACAGTGATCAAAGAGGCCTGGGTGGAACAGGTTTGAGAAAGATAACAAATTAGCTTTTATACTGGTGAGGTTGAAATGATAATTCAACATTTACCATATGTATTACTTTGTGAAACCATTGTAGCAGGTGTTTGTTGCAGCTTTTGTTTACTGTTAATATTTTTCTGGCTTTTGTTCCTTTTCTGCAACACAATCTTCTTTTGTTTTTTCATTTGTCTGGTCATTTTTTATTGTTTGTAGGCTCAATGTACAAATATGAAGAGAATTTAAGGTCTAAGTAGATTTTACTCTCTGTGTAGCAAATTTCTATTTACTTATGCAGGTGACTAGGGTCATCAACAAGCTAGAATGACCTTAGTACTATCAAAGATTGAAAGTAGAAGTCACACTTTAATCCCTGCTAGTATGTTTCACTCTTATTTTAGGGGCGTAGCCTATCAGGATCATATCCAAAAGCTTGGGTGATTTATCAATGCCCTCTGGTGAGCTTGTACCAATTGTAATCTTTATTTTTGTAAATTCTTCAAAAACTCTCGTGAGTTTCTTGACCTCTCAATTACCTGTTCTAGATTTAGTAGAGCCCCTACAGGAAAAGTAGAATTACATACTAGGTTCACATTTCTGAGTTTTATTCATGTATTTATTCTTTGGAATCTGGCCCTGTAATTGCCTTGTTAGCGTTCTAATGGGATATTAATGCTCGCTCGCTCACTTTCTCTCTCTCAATCCATCTCAGTACTAGGGATAAGCCAAATTACCACTGCCACTACTAGAAGCAAGACTAGAAGCAATCCACTATATTTTTAAAGCAATTTTAAATCCATATTTTATACCTAATACCAATAAGAAGGTAGAAAGAGAAAATATTAACAAGCACAAAACTGAGGTATTTTTTTTACTCAAAAATCGAATTGTTTACGATCTGATTCTAGTCAGTGGGATATAACAGAAAACAATTGGCCAAAGCACCTATTCTCCTAGAAGGTACATTCTACTGGAAGAGGACAGAAAAGACCAACGTAACTGTCAGCTGTCACCAGTACTGTAATGGATTCTAACGAAGGTCATATAATATAGAGCAACGAGTGGTTGTTTTATTTTGAATCATCAGGAAAGGATTCTGTGTGGAGAAGTCACTTTAGCTAAGAAATGAAAGACAAGAAGAAACAAGTCATTAGACAATCTCACTCGAAGTGCTGAGCAAAGTTAAATATTCTTGAGAAATAAGGAGAGGCAGGTACATTTGTACCATGTTAATCACGGGAGAAAATTGTAGAAGAGGTCAGAAGACCATATATGGGCAAATTTATATAGGTCAGGAAAAGAAATGTAATAAATAAAATGTATGCCTGCTGAGCTTTACTTATGGCAGTCAACACCCAACTAAATGATGAAGAGAACCAGAAAGATAAACTGTTGCCTATTGGAAGCTCATTAAAAATACAATGCAATTGGATGCTGGGATAGCTCAACAGGTTGAGTGCTTGCCTTTCAACTATGAGGTCTGGGAATCAAATTTCAGCCCTGACCTTTACAAACCCTCATGCTGAACTATGACACAACTCATAAACTCCAGGATGGGGGCAAAGGTTCACATCTCCCATGAGGGATTCCCATCCCGTGTGACCCCACATCCACCTGTGTGGAATGAAATCATGTCACAACTAATGATGTACAACTGTGGAGACTGTTCTGGGCCCTCCAGTCTTCTCTCTCTCCTCTCAAGCAATAAAATAAATCTTAAAAAAATAAATACAATGAAAATGTTTTTGTTTTGTTTTTTTATTTTTCAACTCAAATCTCTTTTCATTCTTTTTTTATTTTTTAAAGATTATTTTTTATTGTTTTTGAGAGAGAAGGGAGAAGACTCAGAGCAGTCTCCATAGTTGTACATCATTAGTTGTGAACATAGTTTCATTTCATAGGTGAGCACGAGGCCACACAAGGCAGCAACTGGGCAGGGGGCCTCCCACATGAGAAACACACTCAGGGCTGGAGTCAAGCTGAGGTCCTCCCATATAGGAGACTAGCCCTGATGAAAATCAAACTGGGGGTACACCTCAGTTCAGCATATGGGTCTACAAGGGATGGGGCCGGGATTCGATCTGTGAACCCTGGGTTTGCAAGACAAGTGCTCAACCCACTAAGCCATTTCAGCATCCCCTCATTCTCTTTTCTAATGACTTTCAAACTGATCTGTTATCGGGCTGATGTTGCATTTATGTTTTCTTTCTTGGAACCAAAATAAAATAAGAGGTAATTAAAGGGCATAAATCTATAAATAGCAAATCAGCATTTTACCATCTCCAGTGTAATCACTGGTTTAGGCAAGATCATCAATGCATGCTAAGTAAAAGGCTGCTGCTTATAGAAAAAAATCAAAATACAACAAAACAAAACACTCTCACATTGGGGAAATCTGGGAGGCATCCTCCGTTGGTGATCCACTATACAGTGATCCCTCGTTTTTTGC
>PVKE010020789.1:0-27159 GCA_004027555.1 Craseonycteris thonglongyai
ATTAAAAAGGAACCAAATTATCCAGGGAACATTGTAAAATAAAAAGTCACTGTTGTATAAATCTACCTATTAAGATAAAACTCCAAAATACTTTCTTTTTTCACTTATATTCAGAAAAAGGCCACAGGTTATACTTGGCACAAGATGTCTTTTCTTTTCATTAGTTTCAGGTATGCAAAAGAACTTAAAAATTAGACATTCACATACCTTACAAAATGACAACCTCAACAAGTCTACTACCTACCTGACACCTTACACAGCTATTACAATACCATGGACTATATTCCCCATGCCGTACTCTACATTTCATGACTATATATATATAGTAATTTGCAATCTCACCAACAATGCACAAGGATTTTCTCCACATCCTCACTAACACTTCTGGTTTGTTGATTTATTGACGATACCCATTCTGACAAGTATAAGGTGGTATCCCATTTTGGTTTAATTCACATTTTTCTCTGATGATTGGTGATGTTGAACTTTTTTTCCTATGTCTATTGGCCATTTGTATGTCCTCTTTGGAGAAATGTCTATTCAAGTCCTCTGTCCATATTTACTTGGATTGTTTGCTATTTGGTGTTGAGTTCTATATGTTTTCTATAGATTTTGAACATTAACCCCTTAGCAGATGTGTCACTGGAAAACATCTCCCACTCATTAGGCTTTTTTTTTTTTTCTTCTTCTTTTGTTCATGGTTTCCTTTGCCGTACAAAACCTTTTTAGTTTGATGTGGTTCTGTTTGTTTATTTTTACTTTTGTTTCCCTTTCCAGTGGAGATACATCAGTAAAAATATTACTAAAGGTAATGTCTGAGAGTTTACCTCCTATGTTTTTTTCCAGGAGATTTATGGTTTCAGACCTTACATTTAAGTCTTAAATCCATTCTTCTATATAGTGTAAGTGATCTAGCTTAATTTTTTTGGCATGTATGTGTCCAATTTTTGCAGCACCATTTATTGAATAGATTGTCTTTACCCAATGTAAATTCCTGCTTCCTTTGTCATAGATTAATGGCCCTTATACACATAAATTTATTTCTGGGCTCTCTATTCTCTTCCATTGACCTATGTGTCTGCTTTCATGCCAATATTATGTTGTTTTGATTACTATGGCCTTGTAGTATAATTTGATATTTGGTAGCGTGATACTTCCAGCTGTGTTCCTTCTCAGGATTGCTGTGGCTATTCTAGCTCTTTTGTGGTTTCATATAAATTTTAGAATTACTTGTTCTAGTTCAGGGAAAAATGCCATTAATATTTTCAAAGGGATTAGATTGAATCTGTAGATTGCTTTAGGTAGTATGGGCATTTTAACTATATTAATTTTTACTATCCATAAGCATGATATCTGTTTTCATTTATTTGTATCTTTTTTAATTTCTCTCTTCAATGTCTTATAATATTCTAAGTATAGGTCTTTTACTTTCTTGGTTAAATTTATGCGTAGGTATTTTTTTTTAAGATTTATTTTATTGTTTTTGGCAGAGAGAGAGTGAGTCAGAGAAAGACAGAAAGAAGAGGGAGGGCCCAGAGCAATCTCCATAGTTGTGCATCATTAGTTTTTGACATAATTTCATTCCACAGATGGGTGGGGGGCTTCACCAGGCAGGAAACAGGCTGCATGAGAGGCACGCCTCCGTGAGCCAGGGGCCTCCCACATGAGAGGCACGCCCCGGGTAGGACCCTAACTGGGGGCCTCCTGCATGGGAAGCTCACCCTGGCAGAAACCAAACTGGGGTTGGAAACATGGGTCTTACCCCAGTTCGGCATAATGGTCCACACAGGCCAGCACCAGGACTGGAATTCGATCCTTGGACCCTGGAGCTGCAATGAGAGCACTCAACCCACTGAGCCATCCTGGCTTCCCCCATAGGTTGTTTGTTTTTTTTTAATGCAATTGTGAATGAAGTTGTTTTCTTATAATAATTTCTCTTTCTAATCATTCATTATTACTGTACAAAATAAAATTGATTTCTAAATATTAATTATACAGCCTACTACTACTTTAGTAAATTCATTTATCAGTTCCATTAGTTTTTTGGTGAAAGCTTTGGGGTTCTTTATATGTAGTATTATGTCATCTACAAATAATGATGGTTTTACTTCTTTCTTTCCCATTTTGATGCCTTTTATTTTTTTTCTTCTCTGATTGTTGTAGGTAGGACTTCCAGAACTACGGTAAATTAAAATAGTGAAACTGGGCATCTTTGTGTGGTTCCTGATCTTAAGAAGAATGTTTTTATATTTTCTTTATTGTGTATGACATCAGCTGTGGGTTTGTCATATATAGCCTTTACTCTGTTGAGATATGTTCCCTCTATCCCAAATTTTCTGAGAGTTGTTATCACAAATGAAAACTCAATTTGTCAAATCCTTTTTCTGCATTTATTGATGTGACGATATGATGTTTATTTTTCATTTTGTTCATGTGGTGTATCATGTTAGTGTTGATTTGTGGATATTAAACCAGAATGAATCTCACTTGATCATGGTATGTGATCTTTTTAATGTATTGCTGAATTCAGTTTGCTAATATTTTGTTGAGAATTTTTGCATTCATGTTCATTAGGGATATTGGCCTTTTTCTTTCTTCTTCTTCTTCTTCTTCTTCTTCTTCTTCTTCTTCTTCTTCTTCTTCTTCTTCTTTCTTCTTCTTCTTCTTCTTCTTCTTCTTCTTCTTTTTACGTATCTGCCTGGTTTTGGAATAAAGGTAATGATAGCTTCATAAAATGAGCTTGGGAGCCATCCCACCTCTTAAATATTTTGGAATAGGTTGAAAAGAATAGGTGTTAATTCTTTTGTGAATATTTGATAAAATTCACCTATAAAGTCATCCAGTCTAGGGCTTTTGTTTGTGGGGAGCTTATTGATTACTGATTCCATTTTGTTTACATTTTCAAATAAACAGCTTTTGGTTTCATTGATTTTTGTATTGTTTTTTCAATCTCAATTTTGTTTCTTTCTGTTCTTACTTTATTATTTCCTTCCCTGTTCTGATTTTGGACTTGGTTTGCTGTTCGTTTTTCAATTCTTTTAGGTATAAAGTTAAACTGTTTATTTCAGATCCTTCTTATTTCTCGAGATAGGCCAGCATTGCTATGAATTTTCTGCTTTCACTTTGTCTCATAGATTTCTGTGTCATTGTATTTTGATTTTTGTTTGTCCCAGGGTATCTTTTCATTTCTTCCTTGATCTCATTGTTGACCCAGTAATTATTTAGTAGCATGTTATTTGATCTTCATGTTTTTGTGTGTTTTTTATTTTTTCCTTGTAATTGGTTTCTAGTTTTATACCATTGTGGTCAGAGAAGATACTTGATTTAATCTCTTTCATCTTAAGTTTTCTGATACTTGTTTTGTGGCATAACCTATGGTCTATCTTGAAAAATGTTTAATTTGCACTAGAAAATAAATGTATATTCTGCTGCTCTGGTGTGAAATGCTCTACAATACCAATTACATTCATCTGGTCTAGTATGTCATTTAATTCTGCTATTTCCACGTTGGATTTTCTGTATAAAAGATATGTCCATTGGCGTTAGTAGGAAGATAAAGTCTCCTACTGTGATTGTGTCACTGTTGACCTCTGCCATTATATCAGTCAACATTTGCTTTATGTATTTAGGTGCTCTTATGCTGGGTGAATGGATGTTCAGTAGGGTTTTTTCCTTTTGTTGGATTAATCCCTTGATCATTATATAATGTCCTTCTTTGTCTATTATAGTCTTCATTTTAAATTCTATTTTGTCTGAGATAAATATTACTCCCCTAGCTTTGTTTTTTATTTGTGTGAAATATTGTTTTCCATACCTGTACTTTCAGTTTGTGTGTATCTTTCCATCTGAGGTATATCTCTTATAGACACTATATGCACATGTCTTGTTTTCTTAACCATTGGCTCCTCTGTGTCTTTTGATTGGAACATTTAATCCATTTACATTTGAAATGATTATTGATAGGTACATAGTGATTGGCATGTTATTATTCATATATTTGTTCATCTGTTTACTTGTTTTATTTTTTTCTGCTTAAAGAAGTCCTTTTAACATTTCTTGTAACATTGGCTTGGTGGTAATGAATTCTCTTAGCTTTTTATTGTCTGGAAAGCTATTTATCTCTCCTTCAATTGTAAATGATAGCCTTGCTGGTAGTAGGTCCTTGTTTTTGATTACTTTGAATATTTCCTGCCTTTCTCATCTACCCTACAAAGTTTCTGTTGAGAAATCAGCTGGTGGTCTTACAGACGCTCTCTTGTAGTTAATTAATTGTCTTTCCTTAGACATTTTTAGTATTCTCTCTTGGTTTTTAACCTTTGCCATTTTAATTATGAACAGTCTTGGTGTGTGCCTATTTGAGTTCATCTTGACTAGAACTCTCCTCACTTCTTGGGATATATGTTTATCTTCTTTACCAGGTTAGGAAAGTTTTCAGTCATTATTTCTTCAAATAGGTTCTCGATCCCTTGATCCCTCTCTTTTCCTTCTTGTTCTCCTATGATTTAAATAATGTTATGTTTGATGCCCCACAGATCCCTTAAAATGTCTTCTTTTATTTTATTGCTAAATTTATTGGGGTGACATTTGTTGCTTACACTTACATACTTTCCAGGTTACAACTCTGCATTATATTGTCTATGCATTGCATTATGTGTTCACCACCCAGAATCAGCTCTCCCTCCATCACTATATATCTGGTGCCCCTCTCTACTCCTCTCCCCCCACACACTCCCCCTACTTCACTCCTTACCCTCAAGTAACCACCAAACTATTGAGTGTGTCCATAGTTTTTGTTTCTTTTTTTTTTAAATTTGTGTGGTTTTGATTGTGGTTTCTGCTTAATTGTCTTCTAAATTGCTGATTCTATCCTCTGCTTCTTCTAATCTGCTGCAGATTCTTTCTAGTTAGTATAGTCTTCATTTCAGTTATTGTGTTCTTTATTTCTAATTTCGTTTCATAATTTCTATGTCCTTCACGCATGCTATCTCTGTTGAAATTCTCACTAAGTTCCATAAGCACTCTTATAATAAGTGTTTTAAACTTTGTCTCTGATAGGTTAGTTGCCTCCATTTCATTTAGTTCTATTTCTGGAAGTTTCTTCTGTTCTTTTATTTTAAACATGTTTTTTGTTTCTTTATTCTGGCTGTCTCTTCGTGTTTGCTTTATGTAGTAAGTAGATATCTTATGTCTCTCAGGCTTTGCTAGATGACCTTATATAGTATATGTTTTGTGTGGTCCAATGACACAATCTTTCTCATCTCCTGTGTGCATTTTCTAGGAGTATCCCTTGAGTGTGTTATGTATGTTCTGTTGTAGTTGAGACTTGATTGTTTATGGCACGTCAGTGGGTGTGATTAATTCCCAGACTGATTAACTATGAGTATCAGCTACATGCACAGTGTATGAGCTGCTGTTGTGTGTGGGCTTAACTGTCAGAGGGGGATTCACCCCAGTGGGCTTTTGTACCTATTGAGACCCTCCTTTGGTATGCCACTCTGTGGGCTAACCAGGTAGTGTTCTTGTGTGGTGTGAAATTGGCCTTGGGATGTGCTGTTTCTGGTGTCTCTTGAGAAGGGATCTTGTACAGACCAATTTCAGCCTTGCTTATGACAAGCCATGGCTACTGGTAGAACTCACAAAGCCACTAATAGACTAGCTGCTATTAGTAGATAGTAGGCTGCTGCCTGTAATAGACCTGGAGGCATGTTGGAGTGGTCTCACTGTGAACCCAGGCTGGCTGCCACAGGTATTATGCCTGAGGCATCTTAGCAAAAGACCCATGGCTTATTGCTACCTGCTCACTACCTATAAAGCTCAGCCATTGAAAGCGCTATTTAGGTTCCTCGGCTGGGCTTGTTGGCCTGGTATTGAGAGTGCCTTCAGTGATACACCCCTAACTGGGTAGGATGGAACACAGAATCAGGAGGTGTGGCCGGTTATTTTTAAAAGTTAGTGCAGATTTCCTCTTGGACTATTGTACAGTCTATGACCACTTTGCAAAGTGCCCTGAGAATATCACAGCCAGCTACCACTTGCCTTGGGCTCACAAATCCCTGACAGCTGCCCAAGAGAGGCTGCAATGCAGATTGTGGCTCCCCATTCACCAGCCAAAGTTCAAAAGGCTGATGCAGGCATCCTCTGTTGTAAAAGACTTCTGCAATTTTTAGGGAGGGTTTGGCCCCTCAGTAGCCAAGAGTGCTGCTGTCACTGCAGCTGTAGGTGGGAAGGACAAGGTCCCAGGGGATAATGGGGTATGGGCGTGGTTTTTACAATGTTAGTGCAGTTTTGTTTCTTGCACTGGGGCCACGCCTACAACCACATTGCAAAAATGCCCTGAGAAATTCACAGCCAGCCACCACTCGCCACAGGCCTGCAGATCTCTGATAGCTGCCCAGGAGACACTAATATACAGGGTGTGTCTGGCTAGTGGAGTATGGCATATCACTCAGTAGCTGAGAGTACCTTGGGAGATGCAGTATTAGTTATGTAGGGCAAGGACACAGGGCATCACTGAGCTGGGACACATGTGTGAATTTTACCACACTAATGTCTCAGATTTGGCTCACTAGAAGAGAATTAAACATAGAGAAGATGGCATCCTCCTTTAGGTTACACATGAGATGAACTCCACACAGGGACAAGGGTCCCTGCAGCCCTCACCCTGAAACCACACCAAGTTTCTCCCAATAGACCTCTGGTGCTTCCAAGAGTTGCTGCCCCTCCACCAGAGGCCAGGTGACTGCAATTGAATGAGTCTATGTTCATGGCTTTTAAAAGGGTATCTGGATTTCCAGCCACCTTCTGTCTCACTAGGACAGACACACAATCCTCAAAAATTTTCATTGTCATTTTTTATGGAAACACCTCTTCCTGGCACAGGACCTCTGGGCGGGGGTTCCCAGTGTGGGGCTATGACATCCCCTTCCAGGGGCCTCTGCCACTGAGATGTCCCCCTAAGTGCTGAATCACTCTCTATGAGTTTGGAGGGAAGGGCCCATTTTATGTCTTCTTTTACTAGCTTCAATGTGGCCTCTTCTTTATATTTTTAGTTATAAGGGTTCTGTTTAGCTAGTCTTCAGATTATCCTTGAAGTGGATTGTTCTATAATTTACTTGTAATTTTGATGTGGTCATGAGAGACAGTAGACATAGATAGCATTTAAATAATTAACCATCTTAGACCTACCCTTTGTTATAACATGTCTTAGATGTCAAAAGGCATCTTTAAATCATGAACACAAACAGTTATTTTTACACACACACACACACACACACAGAGAGAGATTATTCACGAACAGCTTAAGAAGAAAACCAAAAGTCAAGATATCTCAAATGTTGGTTGATACTGTGGTCAATATCAGGATCATGTGCTTCTAAACACAAGATAATGACATTTTCTTCTAGGTCAATAATCAAATAATTTTAGGATGCTGCGAACTGCCTTTGAAATGCTGTAATAAGTGTTCACAATCAGTGTGGAAAGCAGGACATAACCTGGAGCAGCAAACACATTTGCTCCTGGTCCTGAAAGGAGTACTTGAGGAGAGAAGCCAATTCAAGAACCTGGTAGCTTTCCCCACTCCAAGATCAGTCTGTCCTGTTTAAGCCCAGCCACAGTTCTTCTATTAGTCTATAAGATATACACACTAATACTAAACAAAAAATACCAACTGAGACAAAACCACTCACCACTTCAGAATAGGGGCAAGTACAGGAAGCCATGGGATATTTCACTGTGAGAGGTAACCTTCATTCAAGTCAAGCTGGTCCTAAAAATTGATTTTAACAACTCTTTGGGAGGTTAAGTGGTATGATTTTTTTTTCTTATCCTGTTAAGACCTTAGGCTTTGGAGTAATGTGGTTTAACATTAGCTCTAGAGTGAGTCCCATTACATTCTAAGCTCTGTCACTTGAACATGTTACTTAACCTGTAAAACCCTGTTTTCTTATCTCTCAGATGGAAATATTCATAGCAATAATATTTACTTTACAAGTTTGCTGGAAGAATTAAATAAAATAAACCATGTGAGAGTCTTGCCATATAATAAGCCCTCAAGAAATGCCATCTATCATGATCATCATTATTATTAATATCATCTCTCTCTTAAAATGAAGAAAGCAACTTTCTTCCTGGTAAAAGCCAATAGTGCCTTACACACCAGAGAACTTCAGTGAATCTGTTAGTAACTTTCCCTCCTTTAATTTCAACTTCTCTCACTATTTACTTCATTTTCCAGCAGCGTTCGACCATGTTTTACTATGTGCTTTCATGTACAAAGGACACTTATGATTTCATATCTTCTAGTTAAGTGTTTTTTTCTTCTTTTCTAGTAAAAATTTTGAAATAGTTGTCTTCGCATTTGGTCAAACTTTCTACTATCATTCTCGTTTCTATTCACCCTGTTGTGGCTTTGGCCCTAAAGATACCTTCCTTTTTTTTTTTTCTTTTTTTTTTTTTGCCAACCCAAGTGAATACTTTCAATCCTCATGTAACTAAAAGTTTTAGCCACATTCAATATAGCTTACCCACTTATTGAAACATGTTAGAATGTTTTCACTTTATACAACATATTCTACTGATTTTTGTGAATGTTAGATGTTTTTCTCTGTTCAGTTCCCAGGCCTCTTTGGTTCTAATTTGCATTCTCACTATCAGTAGTTGTGTTTACTCCCATAGCTCCTTATATTGCCAGCTAATGTCTCTAAGTGCATATAAGCAACTATCTTCTTGACTTCTCCCCTTGAAGTTTTCTGGGCATCTAGCTTTACCAAATCTAAAATGAACACCTGATACATATACACATGCCCCAAGTATTCTTTCTCTTATTGTCATTGTATTTCTATAAACCATATATCCATCCTCTTGCTTATTCAAATTGATGTCATTTATGATACCTCCAATCCCCTTATTCCCCATATGTAATCCATTGTCCATTTCTATGAATGTCCCTCTGCAATAGCGGTTCTCAAATAGGGGAGATTTATCCCTCTCCCTCAAGGGCTATTTAACAAGGGTATTTTTTTAAAGATTTATTTTATTGTTTTGACAGAGACAGAGATAAACAGAGATAGAAAGAATGGGAGGGCCCAGAACAGTCTCCACAGTTGTACATCATCAGTTTTTTGACACGGTTTCATTCCACACATGTGGGTGGGGGCCACACAGGGTGGGAACTGGGCTGGGGGCCTTCCACATGGAAGGCATGCCCCCTCAAGCCAGGGCTAAACTTGGGGGCGAGAGAGTACAAGAACCAAACTGGGGGCCTCCTGCATGGGAAGCACACCCCAGTTCAGCATATGGGCCCACACAGGCCAGGGCCAGGATTCGATCCTTGGTCCCTGAGGCTGCAAAACAAGCACTTAATCCACTGAGCCATCCAGGCTTCCCATAACAAGTGTATTTAACAATACCTTCTTTGTTAAATACAAGGGTATTTAACAAAAAACAACACTTTTTTGTTTTCATAATGGGGAGAGAATGGCAGAGATCGCTACTAGCAGAGGAAGAGACCAGGAATACTGCTAAATATTTTGTAATGAACAGCAAAACCCCACAACAAAGAATTATCTAACTCAATATACCAATAGGGTTAAGGATCAAAACTCTGCTTTTAAATATGTTGTGAATATGCCCAATCCTCTAATTCCCCGTGTGCCTGCACTTGGTTCCAGTGCATAATTCTTTCTGACTTTATTCCTTCAGTGACCTCCTAAGTTGTTGCTCAACTCCTTCATTCCTGCCCCACCTACTCATCCTTTTCTCCACACAGCATCTAGACTAATATTTGTAAAATGTAGATATGACTCTATTAAAACCTTATTACAACCATAATACCTTTAAATGGTTTCCCCACTACTCCTAGAATATAGCTCAAACTCTAATCAAGTCCTGGGCCCTTGCTCACCTTTCCATCTTTTTCACTCTCATTACTCTCCTCTCATTCAGTCTATAGGAGGCAAATGATGCTTGTTTTTCCTTAACACCATGGACACTCTGCCTCCTTGTGGCCCTGCCCTAAAATTTTTTTTTTTTTTGCTCCAATTCTTTGTCCAAGCCCTACTCAGTTTTAGATACTCATATAAATACAACTACACATTAAGCCTCTCCTCTAGAGTGCCATGATATTCTCTGATAGAAGTCTTTCTTTCCATCGATCACACTTGAGATAATTTATAAGTATATATATATTTTTTCTTTATTGTTTAGTGCAGGGTTTCTAATTTTTTGGCTTCCCTCAGCCACAATGGAAGAAGTATTATCTTGGACCACACATAAAATAGATTAATGCCAACCAGTGAGCTAAAAGATAAAATTGTAAAAAAACACATAATTTTTTTTAAAGATTTATTTTTTATTGTTTGAGAGAAGGCAAGAAAGAGAGAGAGAAAAGGGGAGGGCCCAGAGCGGTCTCCATAGTTGTACATCATTATTTGTGACGTGATTTTATTCCACACAGGTGTATGCGGGGCTGTGAGGGATAGGGACCGAACCAGGGGCTTCTCACATGGGAGGTGAGAACCTTTACTGCTAAGCCATCTCAATAGTTATTAGTTGCACCACAGTTCAACATATCGGATTTGCACAGGCTGGGGCTGGGAATCAAACCCTGGACCTTGCAATTATGAGGTAAGTGCTCAACCTCTGAGTTATCCTGGCATTCCCAAAAAAATCTCATAATGTTTTAAGAAAATTTATAAATTTGCATTAAGTCCCATTCAAAGCTGTCCTGGGCCGCATGCGGACCCTGGGCTGTGGGTTGGATAAGCTTTGTTAGTGTCTGTTACACCAAGTAGACTATAAAGTGCTTTGCGGTTAAGGAGCAGAAGAAAAAGAGAAATTGTAAAAGTTCTGAGAAACTAGGATGTGTGTCTGAGCAGTTGAATCAGAAAATGGAAGCATTAAAGCGATCTTTACTTATTTCTTTCCACATATGTTTAGGGTTCATGCTATTTTCAGTGAGTTCCTAAGCTTCACGATGGAAGATTAGCATATAGCCTAGTCACTTCTGACAGTAGAAGTTCATAGGGGATATATATAACTGCATCCACATCTTTCCATTTCTATTTTAAGTAGCTTCAGCTTCCCTCACCTACCACAGTGATGGGCATCTTTCGAGCAATAGCATTCTGTCTTGTTAAAGCACACAAAAATGGTTCCCTTTGTAATAATTTATCATGAAATATTAATTTTTATACTTTTCAGAAAGTATATTGCATGTGAATCTTTGTGAAGGTAATCTTAAAAAATTTTACAACCTTGAGAAGAGTTAAAATCATATAACAAGAAAGCAAAAAGAAAGGAACAATCAATGTTCAGGTTTTGTTTTTGTTTTTCTATTTTTGTTTCTGTTTGAAGTTCAAAAAAAGACTTGAAATCCTCATCAGAAGCCGTCATTTTAAAAGTCAAAGCAGTTGATTTGCAAGACTTTTATTTTGCTGAAGCAAACAGTCCCTTGGGCTTCAAAAGTAAAGTTTCTGGGGAAAGTGGTATACAGTATTTGATGTCATAAATATTTACTATAATAGAACAGAACTTCAAATCACCCATCTCCTGGGGAGAATGAATGAGTTCTTCTAGATAAGAAAAGAATATAAGATTAAATAGAACAAGGTGTGATCTTGGTAGAGGCCAGTAGTCCTTAAACCTCACCAGGCCTGGTGACGCGTGTATAGATAAACAGGGTCACTATTGTGGGAGAACTGAGCCTAACTGGGCCCCAGCACCATAAAGCTGCTTGAAACAAAATGGTGGCCACTAGGGCTCTTGAAGCAGGATCAGAGTCATTTGGATTCCAAGATTCCAAGTACACAGAACATAATCTATACAGGAAAGGGCAGAATTGAGCTCCTGATGGCCATGTCTCCTCAAGATTAACAATTTTTAATTCTATGAAGAATCACAACACTACAGGACCAGAAAAGAGACTTTAAAAGGATTAAACCCAAGACAGATGCCCCTCTTTTCTCCAGCTAATTGTAGTTCTAGCCATAAGTAGTTCACTCATAAGTCAATTTCACTGATTTCAAATGAGTACTAAAAAAATTGCTAATAATCCAATTACATTGCTTTCCTACATTCACTTCCTCACTTTCCAGAATGGTTATTTTAACCTCCCTTCTCCTCTCCTTCAACCTCCTACATATTCTCCCCCTCCTCATTCTCAGCTTAACTCATATTTCATTGAAAATATAGAGACAGACAACTTAAGAAAAATTTTATTATGTTTCCAACAAATCTACCTGTTACCTGTTAATCTATTACCCTTCCCTGCTTTGTTATAGTAAGCAAACACTTCCTGCTAAATCCAAAGCCAACTCTTTTGAATCTCATTCCCACTTGCCTTCTCAAAGACCCTGCTTCTGTAATTCCTACCACTTTCTTCTAAATCATTTCCAAACATAATTTAAAGCTATCTCCCTTCTTTTAATGGGAAAAAACCTAAAACAAAACAAACAAACAAAAATACCCTTACCTAAGCTTATATAGTCTTTATAGCAAGCTTCTCATGAGATTTCTTTATAGTATGATCACCTCTTTCTCACCTTTCATTCTCTCTTTCACTCACTCTTAATAAAGTCAATAATATTCTCCATCTTACCAAATCTAATAGTCATTTTGGGGTTTTCACTTGTTCAAATTCTCAGGGGCAGTTGTCATAATTAACCATTCTTTTATTCTTAAAGTGCTTTCCTTTCTCAGGGTCTGGATCATCATATTCTGGTTTTCTCTTATTTCACTAGGCACTCCTCAGTTTCTTCTGCAAGATCCTCCTCCTCTGATCAACCTCTAAATATTGGAGTTTCCCGGGTTTGGTCCTTATTCCGTCTTCTGCAGCCTATTTACATTCTCTCCCTAGTTGCAGCATTCATTCAGATGGCTTCAAATACCATACACACTTATATGCTGTCAACTCAGTGGAGTCTAGACTTATTTATCTAACTGCTTGTTGACAACACCGTTAGAATATTAAAAATGTTTCTCAGAACAAATTATTGCTCTCCATTTCAAACCTGTTCTTCCTCTAGTCTTTTGCACCTCAATAAATTTTTCTACCATTCATCTAGCTGTTCATGCCCAAACCTAGAAACCATCTTTTTTTTTCCTTATGCTCATTTCCCATATTTAATCTAACAGTAGTCCTGTCAGCTACTCCTTCAAAATATACACCACTGTATCCATTTTTCACCATCTCCATCACTGAAATCTTAGTTCAAGACAATATTATCCCTCAGCTGGCCATAAAATGACCTCTTAACTGCTGTCTCTAATGCTGCACTTGCCTTTCCACAATTCATTGTGAGTGATTCTGCCCCCAGTGAAGTTCTCTTTGTTCATTTGTTTGTTTGTTTTATATAATTTAATTTGATGTTGTTATTTCCCTCATTAAAAAGAGTGAAAGTGTTGGCATGATGATGCAAAACAGTCCTATTTTGAATATATTTTAGAAGCACACATGACTAGATTGCTATTAGATTAGACTTGCTTCCCGTTACACTTAGAATAATATTCAAGCTCTTTGTCAGGGTCCAGAAGCCCTGAATTAACTGGCCACGACCTACCACTTCAATCTTATTTCATTCCACTCTTTTTCTCCATCTAATTCAATCCACACAGATCTTAATTCTCTCTATGAAAACACAGGCCACTGGGCTCTTTTACTTGCTTTGTTTTCCAACTAGGATACTCTGCCTCCAAAACTTGGCATATCATTCTAGTGTAATCTCAGATGTCATTGTACAACATGGCATTCCTTAACTATCTAAACTAAAGTAGTTCCCCAGTCATTCTATTATCTCTCCCTGTTAGTATGTTTATAGAATTATTACTACTTCATACTTTGTTCATTTCTGTCTCCTTATTAGTAATGAGAATAGAAGTTGATTGATATTGTTCCCTGTAGTATCACCCTTAAGTCTAGAAAGGTGCCTGGCATATATTATATGCTCAATAAATATTTGTTGCACTATTAAATCAATAAATTTAAGAGAATATTTTAATGTTATCTTTATTGAAGAACCATGTTAGCTGTTCCTCTTACCATGTTTTAAGGGTGTTTTCTGGTGAGGATAGTCATTCAACAATTGCAGGCATACCACCCATGCAATACCTAGCAGAAGTAATGTCTATCTGTAGATAACTAATCTCAACTGCCTCAGGTAGACAAACTCTTCTGTGCAATGACTTAAAAAAAATTATAAGTAACCAAAAATAGAAAATTAGGTTCTTGATATCAAAAACAATGGTGGTGATATAAACAAACAAACAAACAAACCTCTATTATCTGTACATTGGAAAGATTAGGCCGGGGTGAAATGTCACCACATTATACCTACTGCTATACATTTCCACACATATTCCAACTCAAGATGTAAAATTCTTTGTGAAATAATGTGTTAGTTTCATTTGATAACACTGCCAGTGGCTATGATGACCAATATTTTATACATACCCATCAGTTCTAAACCAAGTATAACAGAATAAAAGAAATTTAGAAGAATGTTCTAATTTAATTTAGATAATGGTTAATTTAGAGTCTACTTATATAACAAATATTATAATTTATGGTAGCTTAGTAGATACATTTGAGTTACATGAAGAATTCAGTAAGCTCTTCTCTAGAATTGGCAATAAATTTTAGATGTGAGCCTTTCTCTTGCTCACATGTGTTGAGAGAATCATGAACAATGCAAAGGACTTTGTGTTCTATACCAAGTGAAAGGACAAGTAACTAGAGCTTCCCATAGTATAATTTCTTAAATGCCAATGTAAAAAAAAAAAATTATTTTATTTTCAAGTTTTATTTGAGGCTGGTTAATATCAAGGCCCCCAGTCAAAACCCTGCAAAGTAATCAGCTGTAACTGTCCTTCGTCACAACATTGAGAATGTACCAAATATGTGAAGTTCCTCTCTGAGTCTAAATGGTCCCAGAGCCTGTCAGTACTACTAAGTCAAATAAGCACATTGCCAAAATGAAAGGAAAATCACACTCTCCTACTTCTAGAACTGATGGCAAAATAATATAGACTACTAGGCTCCTTGACCCAACCCAAGAGAAACAGAAGCAAGAGTAGAATATGAGTTATAGGAAATAATACCACACACAAAACACATACACGTATGAAAATGCTGGGAGGACAAAAGCTTTTTCTACCTGGAGTAGATGTGGGAGACAGATGACTGACTACAGCCTGGGCCAACAAGAGCCAAACCCAGCAGTGAAAAAGGAAAACCTTCTAGATAAATTCTTGTCTCTCTTGACATTAGTCTCATATGATCATAGCGTGGTCTTTCCCTATATAAATTGACAATATGAGTTCAAATCACCCTGATATAAAAATCTCTGCTAGGGCGAAGCATAAATGAAAATATATGAGCTACCTGGCCAAAGTTGGAAACCAACTTCTCCAACACCTTTTTCCTCAAACTCCTAAACTGCTGGCTTCCAACCTAAAGATACTGTGCCCTTCTCTTTATTAATTTCTAAAAATATTTTAAATTCAACATATATTTTTATTAAAATATATTTAGCATATAACATTTTGTACATTTAAGGTGTACATGTTTATTTGATATAAGAAAGATGACTTAACATTACAAAGATTATTTCTAATTGTTCTATACATTTTATGTAATACTAATCACACTTCCAGTTAGATTTTTAAAGAACTACGGTAGATAAATTTATTTTATTATTTAATAGAAGAAAGCTAACTTTGAGGAAAAAAAATAGGGGCAAGCTGCCAGTTATTAATATATATGTTTAAGTCATAATAGTAAAAATTAAGATATTGTCATAAGAACAACCATATTAACCAATAGAACACTATATTTAAATGAGCCCAGAGATAATTCATGTATATGGCATACATTTATTAATATATAAGATAAAGGTAGAATCACAAATGCATGGGGACACAATAAATTATTCAGTAAAATGGTCTGGGAAATGTGAATCCCTACTTAAACTTATATACCAAAGTAAACTACAAAAAAGTAAATACCTAAAGGTGAAGGATGGAACTAGAAAGTTGGTAGAATAAAATGCAGAATAGTTACAGACCTGGGAGAAAAGGACTGTTTAAAGAAAACTTCCAAAGCACAAACAAGAAGAAAAAAAATATTAAGTTATTTATATCAAAAGGAAGAACCTCTGGTCAATAAAAGATACTAGGGATAAAGTTAATATATAGGTTACAGAAGAAGGTATCTGCAAAGTACATAACAACAGAGGATAAATGTTTAGAATATACAAGAAACTCTTGCAAAGCTATAATTAAAGATAACCCAAATAGAAAAATGAGCAAGATATATAAATATTCAATTTATAGAGAAAGAAATCCAAGATACTGACAAACAGATAACAAGTCAAAAAAAGTTTGGTAATTACAGAAATGCAAATTAAAACAAGTTATTATAGACTAGCAGAAGTTAGGAAGTTGAGTAATGCTAATTATTGGCAGAAGGACTGGCAGAAAGGAACCTTTTTCCATTGCTGGTGAAAATGTAGACTGATGCATTCTTTCTGGGGAGCAATTTGGCACTAGTCAACATAAATTTATGTACCACATGACCCAGAAATTCTGTGCCTGGGTGAATATGCAAAAGAAGTTCTCACAGGTTCCTGAAGACATGTATGGAGTTTATCACAGCCCTAGCCATGATGCCAGAGTTTCCTACAGTTCCTGAGACCAGTGGAGAAAGTAGCTGGGCTTCAGCCATCTCGGCAGGAACCACCCAAGAGCTCAGTAAACCCATGACAGAATCTCACCCATGAGAGACTGGAAGATGGCTTTTTTTTGCCAGAGCTGAGAGAGAAAGAATAGCCAATGCAGGACCTCACACAGAAGTGGTAAATGCAATGTCATCCCCAAAGCTCCTTCAAAAACACATATGTGTGTCTCATAAGGAGCCAATTTTTGGTCACCCGCCATAGAGAGGATGTTGTTGGCTGTCAGTTATTATTAGTCAGAAAAGCAGCCCAAGAAGGGTATCAGTTATGACCAAATAAGGTAGATATTATTATCTCTTTTCCTCTCCCTCTTACCCCAATGAAGTAGAGGAACTGAACTTTGAAGAGAGTTTGAAAAGAAGGTATCTCAGAAGGTATCTACATTACACCCACCATACTCCAGTCAATCACAGACAACATCAAGGCCTGAAAATAAGATAGTTAAAAGTGAGTCTTTATAATGCTTCCCAGCTCTCTAGAACGGGGGTGGCCAACTTTTCTGTATATAAGATCTACTTTTTATCTTAAAAGTGTGTCGCGATCGACTTGTTGTCATAGGCGTAGTCTAAGGGGGAAGAAGGGGTGTGAAATGCATACTATGTTTATACACTGTGTTTCAGTATAAGGTGCATTCCAGTGAAGTATGGGTAGATAAGTAAAATATATGTTCAAAACTATTTTTTATTTTTTAAATCACTTATTAAGTTTTCGAGATATAGGCTCATGAAGAAAATAAATTTCCAGACCCAACTTTTGATAGCAGCATTCCGTACATGCGGTACCTAAAAAATTCGATTTTCCGACACTTTTTCAAGACAGATTTTTACTAACTTAAAATGCAATTTAATTTTTTTTATCAACTGCAATGTATAAGTTGTTGTACTATTTGTTCGTAAATATGAAAACGTTGTTATAAAAATGCACAGTATGGCTGATAATTTGATATCAATATTTCATTTTCGCGTTTTTTTGGGGGGCCAGGAAAATTTATCATGAAAGAATAATATGACTTACTTTTTGCTAATCTATCAATAGCTCGCTGAGTACACCTCATACTGAAATATAGATATACGGCTTATCGATGAGTCGAGTCGTTAACTGTTGCGTTCACGCGTTGTGTCCGGTGACAAGTGTAACACATAAGTCAAAATGTATTGTCTGGGTGGGCAGAGATCATAGTGTCAGGCTGTCAGAATTCTAGGAATTTATGACCTTGGCAAATTCCCAGAATGCATTAAACTATTGCTAGAAAGTATTGTCTTCTACAATCGCTTCAAAGTCCATGGTACACAGAATTCCACCCCAGACATTGCGAGCAATCGACGATCGACCAAAATTGGCCTCACAATCGACCAGTCGACCGTGATCGACTTGTTGGCCACCCCTGCTCTAGAACACTATAGAGCTTTCAAGTCAGTGTACTTTTTCTACAAATCTTGCTATGGCCTGAACATTGTGCCCTTTCCAAATTAACATGCTAAAATTCTAACCCCACAGATAATAGTATTAGGAGGTGAGATCTTTTCGGGGCAACTAAATTACCAGATCAGGGCCTCGTGAATATTAGTGCCTTTATGAAAGGAGCCCTGGAGAGCTGGGTTGTCCTTTTTGCCAGGTAAGGTTACAAGGGGGAAGTCTAGCCCTCACCTGACCATGCTGCCACCCTTATCTCAGATTTCCAGCCTCCAGAACTGTGAGAAGTAGATTTTTGTTGTTTATAAGTGATCCAGCCTGTGTCATTTTGTTATATCATCCTGAAAAGACTAAGGCAGATCCCAGAGGATAAAAGAAGTCCGGTGGGAAAGCTAAGCTGAAGCTGGCTCACCAGATGCTAGAAACATCAATTAGTTTATATGTTCTTTATTTAAAGCCACGCAATTTCAAAATTACTTAAGACAAGCAGACCAACATTCCAAAAAATACTTCCCACCCTACAAGCTGAGAATCAGAATCCCTATACAGAGGGTATTGATGAGAGTTGGCCTGTCCAATCAGAGCAGATCCAGAATGATGGGAATGAAGATGTTTTATCAGACCATATAACATAGCTGATTTTTATAAACAGCTAAAGGACTAGGATGAAGAGAAAAATTGCAAGCAAGACTATAAGGTCTTCAAATGTCTTTCACTTGCTGCGTATTGGAGTACCCATTATTGTTCCTCAAAACTTGAATTGGAAATTGATGGTTTAAAATTGATAAAGGAAGTAAAAAGTAAGGAAAAATATTTACAAAGAATAAAGCAATTAGATAATGAAAAATGTTCCTTTTCATCATCTATATACATATGTGCTCAAAGACAAATTGAGTTGTCATCAAAAAGGGATCAGTCTTAATTCTTCAGAATAGCCTTAATGTTTCACAAAAGCCAAGAATTATTGTTTTCAAGTTTTAAAAAAAAATTGTATCAACTACACTGTGATAAAATTGAGCATAATGTGTGTTTTAGGCCTAATTTTTTCTTTTTTTTTTTTTAAGTTCATTTTATTGTTTTGACAGAAAGAGAGAGATAGAAACAGAGAGAAGGAGGAGGCCCCAAAGCAGTCACCATAGTTGTACATCATCAGTTTTCTACTCGGTTTCATTCCACACAGGTGGGCGCATGGAGGGAACAGGGCATGGGGGCCTCCTGCATGGGGAGCATGCCCTGGTGAGCAGAGGGCCGAACAAGAAGACTCCTACATGGGAAGCACACCCCAGTTCAGCATATGGGTCCACACAGTTCAGGGCTGGGAGTAGATCCTTGGACGCCAAGGCTGCAAGGTGAACGCTTAACCCAGAGTCATGCCAGCATCCCCATAATTTGTTCTTGATTATCTAGATCCTGCCATGGGCTGTCAATCTGCTTGGTTTGAGACCTGAGTTAAAATATAGCTTTCTATTTCCTCGACTATGTGTCAAATGTTCCAGCTTTAGATGGCCTTGGAACTTGGTTACTAATGAGGTTATTATTACTGAAGGCAATAGACTATCCTAATATCGCTAAATAAGCTTTGCCCTAAAGTAAAACAAGCACATGCAAATATGATAATTTAGGCATGAGGCATTAAACAATGCAAAAAAGAAGTAAGGGAATGATGTCCTGGATCTGAACAGCTAATGGTTAATTAACCCATGGTATGGTTGCTTTTCCTATGTATGAACAATCAAGATTTGACAATACAACAGTAAGTATCAAGTCAGTTCCCTCCTTTTGCCTTGACTAGAATCCCGCAATATGAAGGAAATTTATTTTGTTAAAGCCCAAGTACTCAAAAGCAAGACTGAGTATAAAATTTGGTTCAACCTCTTAGTATTACTAATGAAGAAGTTGTCATTTTATTTATTACACTCATTCATGGGTTTATATTATAACAACAAAAGAACATGACATTTAAGAAATTGAGTTCAAGGCAAAAGATTATCCTGTATTTGATGTTTTGAAAATATAAGTATAAATTCAAATTTCTGTCAAAACATGTTCCTGAATTTTTATGACTATAATTATACACATATTTAATAACCTCATTAGGTAGGATACTTTAGAAAACCTTGAAGACTTAGATTATTATGATTAGCATAATAATTAGATCATTCATCAGGGAAAACTATGAATAAATCATTATAATTAAGTAACTGATAGAACAGTAAATCAACCATCAGTGCCAGAGTCAGTAAGTTATGGGCTGTAGTAAATCACTAGTACAATTAACTTCTGGGTACAAGATCATAAATTAAAATGTTATTAAATATTTGTTTCATTAAGAGAAAAATAAAAAAAAAATTCTTTCTTGGACTTTGCACTTTTGACAGTAGATTTGCCCCAGGTATATAACACACTTCACTGTTGCTGCATAACTTGAAAAATAAAGGATTCGACATTAGAGATATGAGAGAAAAATGTGCCTCTCACCTAGATAATAAATGTTGCCATTGTGTTGCTTTTCTCTGTCTAGTCAGGTGACTAACATTTGAAATTAGATGTTGGAAAATGTATTGTTTAGTGAATGGCTCATGGAGAAAACTGGTGGATAAAACCTACTCCTACAGTTCATTAATGCTTCTGTAAATGATTTCTTGAAAGAACAAAAGATTCTGTTCCACATCTGTATGGCACTATGTAAAATGAATGCCAACCTTCACATGGAATATAAAGAGTAACTTTGTAAAACCTGTTGAGATCCTGGGCCTCAAAACAGTCCATATTAAATATTTTGCTTCTTCTGTTGGTTTAGCCAGACGGAAAACTGCCCAATAGCTATGTTTATTTTCCAGAAGAGAGATAAACATCAATTAAAAGATTTTAACAAATAATCAGTATTAACGCATAGGGAAAACCTAGTACCTGAAACTCTATCTAACTGGAAAGGTATTAATTTGAGGTTTAATATGCAATAGGCTTTAAAAGTGTGTTTTTGTTTTGTTTTGTTTTTCTTATCATCTATAAGATTACAGATAGCCAAAAAAAACTGCAGATTTGGGAAAAAACAAATAGAGCCCAATTTTAGTGTGAGAATAAGTAAAAATAAAGCATTAGGTAATGTGAAGAAATTCAATTGAGCATGGAACTTGGGAATTGTTCTTTGTGCAGAGCAAAGGACACATTGAATAAATAACCATTTTGCTTCAATATGAACTGGTTATAGCTTGACTTCAGAAATGGTACTGTTGGGGATGCCAGGATGTCTCAGTGGGTTGAGCACTCATTTGTAGCCTTGGGGTCCAAGGATCATATCCTGGCACTGGCTCATGCAGACCCATATGCTGAACAGGGGTGTGCCCCCAGTTCAGTTCTCGCTATGGCTATCGTCCCATGTGGGAGGTCCTCAGTTCAGCTCCCGCCCCAGGTGTGCTTCCCATGTTGGAGGCCCCCAGCTCACAGAGGGAGTGCCTCCCATGCAGGAGGCCCCCAGCCCAGTTCCTGTGCTGCACAGCCCTGCACCTACTTGTGGAGTGAAATTATATCAAAAACTAATGATGTACAACTATGGAGATTGCTCTGGGTCTTCCCCTTTCTTGTCTCTCTCTGTCCCTCTCTGTTTCTGTCTCTTTCTCTCTTTGTTAAAAACAATTTTAAAAATTAAAAAAAAAAAGAATGCTACTGTTGAAACATTCACTGGGTTTAGAGTAGCAATGATCACTGACTAGTCATCCAGTAGACTTTGGGTATCAGCCAAGAAACATTGCAATGGGGAACCTTCACACCACCACTTTCTAAAACAATCAGGCCACAAACAGGAATCATCCCTAACTTTCTCCCCTCAACTTCTCACCTAACTGCCCTACTTGTACTATGGATTTCATCTGTAAACATCTTCCCACACTATCTATAATCAGGGTCCTCAATGACACTACTTTTGTTTATTCACTAATCATCTCTTATTTTATTAATAAAATGGTCTCCTATTGGTTTTTGTGCCCTCTTACATGCCACACTCCAACACAAAACTGATTATAGCAATGTATTATTTATAATACTTCAATAATTTCTCATATCTTTGCTTACATTTGGTACCTACCTTACCAACAGTAACAGCATTTGCCCTATCAACCCTATAGTAGACTACAATCCTTGCAGATATCAGAACACATCATGCTCTTGAGTCTATATATATACAGGGTGGCCTATAAGTAGGTATGCAGTTGAACCAATGAAATTCATCACAACAGACTGGAAATTGTGTCATACTGTGTGTCACAGTACACTGGACAGATTCAAGGAATGTTGCCACATTGATAAAAGGTATTTCTACCACTTACAAGATTAAACATTGTTAAACAAATGTTAATGTAATAAGCAATGTAATAAAATACAAATAAACCATATTGTATACCCACTTTTGGGCCAACCTGTATATTCTGAGTTCAGACAAATTGAGGCTTTCACCCCAGAAGCTACTACTTCAAAGTAATGGCGTTTGATTATATGTAATAAAATACAAATAAACCATATTGTATACCCACTTTTGGGCCAACCTGTATATTCTGAGTTCAGACAAATTGAGGCTTTCACCCCAGAAGCTACTACTTCAAAGTAATGGCGTTTGATTATAAACCCATACTTTTTAAAAGTCCATGGTACCAGGTCTGGTTCTGTTTACCCATTCTTCTAATTTCCTGTTATTTGGAGTGTTTGCTATTAACAGCACTAAATGTTGTCTCTCTGCATAAATTTAAGAGAGCTTAGTTCACCCAGACCAGACCGGAACCCAAGCTAATGTAGGATGAAACCGCTTAGCACTAATGACAGATCATGGATGGCTTGAAACTAGCAGCTAGAACTCTCTAAAAATAAATGGACATTTGTCCTAAAGAAAATGTTCAATACCTTTTGTTACTTTATTCAGGAACAAAATTAAGAATTCATACTGCCTTTTATTCTTTACAGTTTTTAAATTCCTTGGGGTATGGATAGAATTTTCCTTAACCTATTAATAAATATCTACAAATGATAGGCTAACCATATTTCCTTGAGACAAAAACAGAATATAGGGGTGACAAAAACAGGATGGGGTTATGTAATATTCCATATTCATGAAAAATTAAGACAATGTCAACAGTTCTATTACATGAATATATAAGCAAACAATTATTCTTCAGTGGCAGAACTAATACAAAAATTTAGGTTGACGAAGAGGGAGACTATATTTCATCATGATCATACTATAACTATTTTTTTGATGAAGTAATGTTATGCATCAAATTTTGGTCTTTCAACACTTCATCCTAAAACTTCTCACAGCCTAGGACATAATTTTGTTTTACAACTAACACAGCTCTTCTTGTCTCAACACTTAATCTAGATTTCTCTTTTGACCACATAATGCTCATAATAAAAAATATTCCTCAGACAGGTGCATACTTCCTGAAAGACAAAGAAAAACCTCTACAATATTACAAAAGTCTTAAAATCTTGGCATTATTTTTGCTCATTTCATTAAAAAATCTTTACTCATCTCAGATACAGAAAAGTTTTCTTTATTCCATGTATCAAACTATCTCACAATTGTAGAGTTTATGAGGGTCCACTGATTAAATACATTAATTTCCTCCATCTCAATGTGTATGATGAATTCCTTGTTTAGGTTCTCCTATATTTCTTCCCATTCAGGTATCTTTCTTAGTAGCACCTCAATGTTTCCTACACTGTTTTTTTCACTTGATATGTTCTAAACTGGTTCCATATAAAATCTCAAATACTTAAAAAATTTAGCTTCATTGATTTCTCCTGAATCTACTAACATTTTTCTGTTGTTTCTTTGACATCTGTAGTTACAAGTACTTCACTTTTTCTAGACTAAATTTTTTACAAGAATTTCAATGCTTAGTGCTATTTCCGTAACTGAAATATTTTTTCCAACTAAACTAATATAAATTTGGAATGTAAATACTTGATCTTTTGCATTTATCAATAAAATAATTATAAAATATCACATGAGCAGTAAAAAATACCTGTATGGCATAACACACTGACACTCTAATAGAGGTCAGACTGAAAAATATCATAAATATACACCAAAAAGGAAACAAAAGGAATGAACACCCAAGCTGCTATGACAAGTCAATATATCCTAATGTCCCACTGGAGAGTTCTGCTCTAATAAAAATAAATAGCTAATAGCCTGCTAAACCAAATTATGAGTCTGAAAAGTCTGAATCAAGAGAAGAAATATCTATAGGAGGAGTGATGGTAGAAATAACAATAAAGCTCAGGTTCACTGTATCTCACACTCCTAACCTAATGGGAGCAAAAAGCCAGATAAGTCCATTCAGTAGTTCATATTCCTCAAGACCCTCTTGGTTCCCTCACACTGAATGGGGCTTAGTGACTGCCTCTTGAACTCTCATCCAATGCAGACAAGCAAGGGGGCAGGCAGCATCTGATTGTCACTAGCTCAAAAAATCTGGCCCTGACTGGATAAAGTAAATGAAACTTCCTCTTTCACCACACTAGTAGTTTAACTGCATGCATTGATTAGAATAGAGTGTAATAATAAATAAACAACCTAAATTCAGTTTTTTTACAAAAATTAAAAATGGGACAAAATTAACATTTATATTAAAATGATGGGACAGCCAGGAAATATGAAATGAATAGTACTGTACTATTTTAAAAGGTATATTTGGTCAACCTAATAAATAAGGATGCTAACATCATTTCCATCCTCCTCAAAAAGGAGAAATTTTTAACCTAGGACATACTAAATAATTTTAAATACTAAATAATTTTATTTCTGCACCAGCATGATTTAAGTCAGTGGTATACAATCTTTTGGCTTCCTTGGGTCGCATTGGAAGAAGAATTGTCTTGGGCCACCCACAAAATACACTAACACTAACAATAGATGATGAGCTAATAAAAATAAAAGAGTCACCAAAAAATTTTCATGGTTTTAGAATTTGTGTTTGGGCATCATTCAAAGCTGTCCAAAGCTGTCCTGGTCTGTAAATTGAACATGTCTGATTTAAGTGTTATATTTCCAGAAAGAGCCCTGCAACATTGGCTTGGTTTATTCAAAAGGAAGCACCAATATTAAAGAATTAATGTTAATTTGTGTGTATGTGTGAGTGATAAATGTATTATATTTATTAGTCAAAAAGAGTCTTTATGCACAGAGATATCACTGCAGCATTTACAAATGAAATTATATGTGCCTAGGATTTGCAATAGTGGGCTGGGGGAAGTAAATACAAATATAACAAGACTGGCCAGGAGTTTGATTATTTTTAAGTTCAGTGATTAGTACATAAAACTTAATATTTTATCTTTTTTTCTATTCTTTTAATATCATAACAAAAACTTACTTTAAAAAGAATAAATATTTATAACATGTTGGTCTTATTTGTTCCTCTAAAAGAGGAAACCACTATAAGAAATGCCAAAGGTTTAAGGCCTCCTTTGGGAGATTTTTATGAGGACTTCCTATAACATTACTCTGCTTTCTCTACTTCAGACTATCTCCTCTCACACAATTCATATTCCCTAAGAAAGCTTTACTCTAATGACTTCTTCCTTCCCAAATCAGAGTAAAGATTCTTATTAAAGATTCTCATGGCACCCTGTTTCTTATATCAGGGCTCTGAATTGTGTATGTTTCCTTACTTGTCTATCTCCACTGGATTCTACAACAGAACACAAGCTTCTTGAAGATAGGAAACATCTTCTTTATCTTGAGAAAAAAAATCTCAAAACACACATAATTGGCTTCATGTTTAGGCCATAATTTTCTGACAGTTCTTTGGATTTAATCTCTGGCCTAATGGCCTTTCTTACTTTCAGAATCTTCTACCACATAGAATGTCCAGGAAAGAAAAAGTTTTAGTTCAGTCAAGAAAGTATTTAATCTTTTGTTTCATTTAAATCTCTCTTGAAAACTGAACTGTTTGTTTTTGGACTCATCTCTCTAGATTTGTATTTATAATAGGCAGTGAGATGAAGTAAGGTGGTACTGTCAATATTCTGCCTGGAAAACTTCTTAGCTACATCACTGGGTTCATTAGTTACAATTTCTATTATCTATATTACTACAGAAAACAGTGTTTATAAACTTTCTGCTATTACATAACAAGGGTCTCTTTTTATCCCAGCTTCCAGTAACTTTTCTTACTTTCATTTAATCCTTCACCTCTAGGCTACTTGAGACCCTAGTTGCAACTGCTAACATGATCCTTTACAACCCCTTAGGGTTTTATTAACATTTACTCAAGCCTACCCACTATTTAACTACTCTTTATGTCATCACCCTATTTTTAATACCAAAATCTATTCTTATTTGCTATATTACCCCATAACAACTCACCACAAAACTTGTGGCTTAAACATCAATCATTTTCCAACATCTCATGGTTTATTTAGGTCAGGAATTAGAGGAAAGTTTGGCTGGTCAGTTCCTGTTTAAGAACACTGTACCTGAAACAGCAAGAGAATGGAGCATCTAGGAGCTAACCACATTTCTCTCTCTCTTTCTCTCTCTCTCTCTTTCCCTCTTGTTAAATTTGTTAGTGTGATATTGGTTAGTAAAAATTACACAAGTTCCAGGTATAAAATTCTATAGTACATTGTCTATGAGTCAGTTCCCTTTCCATCATCCATATACTTGATGTTTCTTCCCTCCTCTCTCACCCTCCTCCCCACTTACCTTCAGGTAACCATTTACTATTGACAGTGTGTCCATGAGGTTTTCTTTCCTCTGTTGCTTTCAGTTTTATATTCCACATATGAGTCAAGCCATATGGTTCTTCATTTTTTCTGTCTGACTTATTTTGCTTAACATGATAATCTCAAGGACCATTCACATTTTCATAAATGGCTATTATCAACGAGACAAAGAATAAGTGCTGGGGAGGCTGTGAAGAAAAAGGAACCCTTGTACACTGCTGGGGGAAATGCAAATTGGTACAACCACTATGCAGGACAGTATGGAAATTTCTCAGAAAATTTGGAGTGAAGC
>PVKE010020790.1:0-27143 GCA_004027555.1 Craseonycteris thonglongyai
TTGGGGAGGGCGGGTCCGGGGAGGGGTTCAGGGAGGGGAGAGGTTGGAGGAAAGGAGGGGAGGAGCTAGGGAGGGGTCTCTGGAGGGGCTCAGGGAGGGGAAGAGGCTGGGGAGAGGAGGGGACTGGGGAGAAGGGCTGGGAGTTGGCTGTTTCACTGGAACTCTCTAGTGTCCTGGAACCTGGAAGTATGAGCCCCTCCCCCCAGGGCTCAAAGCAGATGAGGTTGGGGATTTGCAGAGGGAGATGACATCTCTAGAAGCCGCTTCTGCAAAAGCCAGAGGAAGTGGTAGCTCAACTGAAAATGCACCCCCCCCCACAGGCCACCCCTCTGAGTCTCAGCACGGCTGAGGTGAGGGTCCTGGGGCAGCCTGCTGGGCGCCCCCTGCCAGGGCAGCCGTGCAGCGATAGCACTGATGTCCATACCCGCAGCCTTGTCCCTGACCATCAGGTGCTGACACTCAGGCTGGACAGATGGGGGGCCAGGCCCAGGTCTTAGGGAGGGGTCATAGCCTTCTGGACCCTGACACTCAGAGCCCCTCCCCTCCCCTGCACCACCCACCGCCCATTCCATGGCCAGCCCTCTAGCTACGGGGCCCCTCACTCCTCAGAGCTGGTCCTGTCCTTGGGACACATGGCTTCAGGTCTCTGCAGGGACCTCCTGGGCCTGGCCACCTCATCCCCAGCACCTCCACCTGCTCCCAGCCGGCTTGAGTCCATGCTGCCCACATGTCACCCCCACCTGAGGTGAGCGAGCCTCAGTGGGCCCTTGCTTCCTGCTGAGTTAGGGGCTGGGACACCACCCAGCCCAGCCAAGGTAGCAGTGCACTGTCCCTCCGGGCCTCCCTGCCCCAGCAGCCCCATGTGCCTGTGGCCTGGCCTGGCCAGTGGCTGGGTTTGAGCAAGGTGGGGGCCGCCCACCCCAGGAACAGGCTCTCCCAGTGCCGGGTCCTCTCCTGGCCTCTCCCCACAGATGTTGAATGGCAGGACAAGGGCTGGGAGGAGGGGCCCGCCTTCTCCCATACCACAGTGCATGCTGCCTTTTCTGATCACACACGGCAGGTGGCCCACTCTTTCCTCTCATGACCCCATGTCCCAGGCCCCCCTATGGGGGCCCATGGAAGTGGTCTCAGCTGTGGGGCAGGCAGAGTGATAGACCTGACCTGGTGGGACAGCCCTGACTGGTAGGCTGCTCCTTGCCCGCCCACTGGCCTCAACACCCCCCGAGGACCCGAAGTTCCCACCGCCTCCTAGCACCACGTCCTCAGCTCCCCACGGCTCCTGCTGTGGGTCCAGTGGGAGCCACCACCACCACCCACAGCAAGCGCTCACCTGCCGCTAAGTCACCATTTCCTTTCAACACATGTCACTTTTCAAACAAACGAAGACGCGCCGACAGTGAGCCCCTTGTGTCCAGCAGGCGAGGTTTTTATGCTGCGGTCTCACTGATGTTGAGGAGCCGCTCCCAATCGTCACACACGTGTGACACCCAGCCTGTCACGGCAGGCCTGTCTGCATTCACTGTCTTCAGCCACTGCGCAGGGCTCAGCTTCCAGATGCTTCCCAGACACACACACACACACACACACACACACACACACACACACACACACACACACACACACACAACTGTCCCCATGTGAATCGCTGACCTCATTTCTGTCCTGAGTTCAGAACAGACTTGGGGGTGGGCTTGAGGGGCTGCCAGCCCCACAAGACATTCCCCACAGGGGTGCTGCTGCACCACCCAGCCAGCACAGGGTGTGGTAGGGGATCTGGTCTCTATTTGCCTGTTTTCATGGATTTTCTATTGTACCTTTTTAAAACGCATTTGCATCCCTCTGATTGCTAAGGAGGCTGACCCTCCAGGTCTATCCAGCCACTAGTATGAACTCACCTTGGCCTCAGGTGTCCCTCCCTCATGCCCCACAGGCCCCTCAGCCCCGGTGGTCCCTGGAGGCAAGGGAACCAGGTGCTTTATACCCCCCCCCAAACACCCTGAGAGTCAGCGACAACCAAAGACATCCAGAAGTTCCCAAGGGCGTCGGGGCACACATGGAGGTCCCGGGAACGGGCCTGCCCCTGACCTCCTGGAGAGAGAGAGCCCCAGGGAAGAGAGAGGCTCCCAAGGCACACAAGACCCCCATCCCCCAAACCTCCAGCCACCACCACAATGCTGGGCACTGGGGCCCCGTTCTCTCCTGGTGAAGGACCCTTGGGGGAGCCCCCACCTTTATGCCCACAAATCACCTGTGCCACCCACCCCCACTCACCTGCCTCCTGCCCGGGAGCCTCACCCACCCATCCTGGCGCTTCCCATGCCCTTTCACAGCCAGCAGCCGATGGGGAGCTTACAGGAAGTAGAGGGTCCAAGTGTGTTGTTCTTTCTGAAACTCGCAGCCACACACACACAGTGAGTCCCGGGCGCTGGCCAAGCAAGTAGAGTGTCATCTCGCTGGTGGGTGACGCTGTGACCTCGTCATTTTCCTGGGGGCAGACAACAGGAAACGGGCCTACGCACACTTCTCCTTTGGCTCTGACAGCACAGGCCGCGCCTGTTATGTTCACTCCGGGCCTTCCCATCCCATCCCAGGAGCATCCCTGTCCCCAGACAGACATGACAGGACACGTGGGGCAGAACTCGTGGGGGCAGGACCTGAGAGAGCCGACTCCAGCTCCTCCGGCGAGGGCCTGACATGGAGGCCTGGAGGGCAGGCTGGCCTCCCAGGATGCCTGTGGCTGCGACCAGCCCTGCTCACAGGGCCCCAGCAGCTCCTGCTGGCTCACGTCTGAGGGCCCCAGCACAGCGGGCCCAGCTATTCCCACAGCACCCGCCCTCCTACTTCCTGCCCTGCAGGACAGAAGGGGCCTAACCATGAAGCCCTTGCCTCTGACTCGGACCCTCCAGAGCCGGCGGCAGCCCAGCCCAGTGGCCTTGACCAGTGGCTTCTCCATGATGGGCCATTGGGGTCCCGGGACACAGCGTTCTTCTCCAGGCTCTGCCCGCCCTGGCTCACAGGATGCAGGCTGAAGCATCTCGCATCCAAACACGTGGCCCAGTTTCCTGGAAAGACTCTTGGGGCTGCTGGTGGCCCTCCCCCTCCCTCAACCCCTCTGCCACCGGACTGGTCAGCTTCTGGGGTAACACATGGCACCGTGCCCACCTCCCCGAGGCCTGACTTGGGCCTGACTGCTTCAGTCCTTGGGGACAGGGCTGGGCCACTGACACTTGTGGGCATCTGTGCCCAGCAGCCGGGACAGCACATGGCCACGTGTCCCCGGCAGCCGTGCCCCCATCCTGGGCCACGGAACCTTGGGAGCACCCTCTCTCCTTTGGTCACAAGCCCCTCAGTTCTGCCCTCACAAGGTCCCTCAGGGTGATGTGTGTCTCCGAGTGCTAGAAAGCTGGGCCGGGAGCATGTGCCATGTCCGAGCACAGAGCTCCCCTCAAGCCTTCCAGAAACACCTGCCCAGGGGGCTGTGGCGTCATGGGCCACTGCCCAAGGGTGTCACTGCCTCCCGGGGGCTCACGCCCAGGACCGCCTTCCCAAACGCACAGAAGCAGGTAGAGCTGTGGCTCTGGGCGCCCAAGAACCACTGGCCCTCGACAGCAGCCTCGAGACGCCCAGATTCCAGGGCGGGCAACTAAGAGTTCACGCCAGGGGCCCAGGCTCTCCCCTGGAATCTGTTCCCTCTGCACCCTCACTTATAGGCCCCCCACGCCCCAGTCAATGGGTCCAGGTGGGAAGCACAGCTCCAACCCTCCATGCCGAGGCTGCTCGGTCAGGGTGCAGGTCCCCCCTTGGGCCTTCCTTTGGGGCCTGGAAGGGAAGCCTGGGTCTGGGGGGTGGGAGCTGCGCCCAGCCCACCCACAGGGCCCACACTGTCCCCTCCTAAGCCCAGCTCTCTGACAGGGGCTGAGGGGCCCCGGTGGGTCATGGGTGGAGAGAAGAGGGATGATATCACCTGGCCGGGGAACTGGGTGCTTCCCCTGAGGCCTGAGTGGGGTCAGGGGGGCAGGGGTCCGTAGCTCCTTTTTGACAACACTCCCAAGGGCCCCTCAAGAAGAGGGCCACTTGTCTCTGTGGTCCCCAACTTCTGCCAGGCAGGTGCCCATGAACCTGGAGGTTCTGTCTCATTCACCCTGTTCGTGGTCTCACCCCCATCATCGCACAACAGCAGAGACCACGCACCATTTCAAATCAGTCACAGGTTCCAATTCCAGGAGCCATGTGGGGGCTGGGTGAGCCAGCCTGCCCCCGGCCCCCAGGGCAACTGGCCTGTCCGCCACGAGGGACAGCCTCCCCCCAAGTTCTGGAGGCCTTATGATGACAAGGAGGGGCGTGGGAGCCCGAGGGCCCACTGCCTGGATTCCAGAAACACACGTGGCCTCTCAGTGAGGCTTGCTCTCCAACAGCCGCATCCCTAGTAGCACAGGCCCCATGACTCAGCACCCAGGTGCTGTGGTATCCCCTCCAGGGCCAAGTGCACTCTTCATGTCCCCCCCAGAGGCCCTGCCTTGCCAGCAGAGCATTGTGCTCACCGCACTGGCTTCCCCCACTGTCTCCACGCAGTTCACAGCCCACGAGGACAGGGCATCGCAGCTGCTGTCCCTGTCACTCCACACTGTGCCCCCCACACCCTATCAAAGCCTCTGATGCCAACTTTTTGAAGGGACCTGGCTGCTGTGTCGTAAAATGTCACACGGAGTTGTCCTGCTGTCCTGCAAGGTGTCCTCTCTCACCTGTTTCCTGTGACTGGGAACTCGTTCCCAAAGCCCTGGTTAGGTCCAGGGACCATCTCTGGTGACGGCACCTCTGTAGCGCATATGACAACAGTACACTCGGTCAGTGGGTGAGCTCCAGGCCACCTGCCCGGGAGCTGCACCATCTCTCATGGTCACGACAAGCCCTTGTGTTGTTTACGGCTGAGCGAGGTCCCCAGTCATGTCTGTCCCACAGCCCAGGACTTGGGTCCTTGGTCTGGTACCATTCTGGACTTAAAGCTTTTCACTGGGGCAAATTTTACGTGCCATGAAATTTACAGTTTTAGCCATTTTAAGTGCACAGCTGATTGGCAGTAAGCAGATTCATGCTGTCGTGTGACCATTCCCACATCTGTCTCCAGGACTTTCCCATCTTCCCAATCTGAACGTCTGTCCCCACTAAACACTCAGCCCCACCCCCTACCCCCAGCACCACCATCTCCTTCCTGTCTCTGGACCTGACTCCTCCGAGACTTCATATGAGTGGATCACACAGGATTTGTCCCTCTGTATCTGGCTTATTTCACTTGGTAATGTGCCCAAGGTCCATCTGTGTCATAGCAGGTGTCTGAATGTCAGTCCTTAAGGCTGAGTGACGTCCCGGTGTATGGGTGGGCCCCATCAGCTTGTCCGTCGTCCATGGAGGACACTTGGGCTGCTGCCACTTTTGGCTGCTGTAGGTAATGCAGCTGTGAACTTGGGCAACAGACCCAGTGATTTTCATCTCGCATGTGTTTCAATCAACCATGATCACAATTCTTGAGGACATACACATGATCTCAAATTTGACAGCTTATGCACCTGCCTCTGTGGGAGTGACTGCACGCTGTCTATTCTGATCAGTGACTACGATGCTGGTGCCCACGCCGGCCAAGGTAACAACAGTCAGTCTCACACCATCCCGTGCGTGGAGCAGGGAGCAGGCCTGTGGGCCTTAGTGGTTTGGATCAGGGCAGGGGTGGGAGACAGCGGGGTTTCCATGGGACTCTCATGTGGGCAGGCGGGCAGGTGGGGGTTCCCAGGCACCAAGGTCAGGGGCTGTCCAAGATGTCGCTAAGAGGCCGGCCTGAGAGAGCAGCAACTGGGGGTGGAAGGGGGCTTTTGAGTAGTGTTGCCCCCAAGAGCTTGCTGATTCTGAAACTCTTGTTGTCACCATGTTCCCCTAACGGGGACTCACCCTACATGTGAGTCAGGAGTTGTGGTTTCGACACAGTTGCAGAGTGTCCTAGTTCAGCCGGGAAAGGGGACCCATGAACCCGGAAACCCCGTATAGCTATGCTGAACACATAGGGGCCTTCTCTCCCAGGGCTGCCAGCCTCCTTGGCCTGGGGAAACTGGGTGCTTTCTCATGGTCAAAGATAGCTACCTGAGTTCCAGCCTTCACATCTACATTCCAGGTGTGAGGAAGGAAGTTGAGGACAGTGGGCCCTCCCCTTTGGGAGACATCCCAGAATTCTCATCCAATACTTACGTTCCTATCTCCTTGGGGATGATGGCCTGTGACCACGCCTGGCTTCAGGGGAGGCTGGGAACGTGGCCTTTGATTTGGGGATGGAAAGGACTTAAAATTTTCGAAAGCAGCATGTGAATTGCTGGCATCAACAGTGAGGGCCTCTGTTTGCCCACGGCCACCAGACACAGTTACCACGTAGAGGCAGAACAGGAGAACATGGCTGCTGAGTCTAAAGTTAAGGAGGAGACAGTGTGGGATGTGAACAGGAAGGAAGGCAGTGGTCACAGCGGTGTCAGGAGGGAGCTGCACACCCCAGAGCCCTGCCCAGGCCACCTTCCCCATCCCCTGTCGCTGTCCCTGGGGCTGTTCCCAGGGAGACGCCAGGCCAGTGGGCAGTCCCTGGGGTATTCAGCAGGGCGGCTGGCCGGCAGGACTCAGGAAGGGGCCAAGTGGAGCCAGGCTGCCTCTGGACAAGACGGATGCACAGCCACAGGAGGAGGCTGGGTCAACCTCTGTCTTATTAAGCACCTGCACATTGTCCCCGCCCCCGGGGAAGGCACCCCGCCTCCCACAGCCCTGCGGCTCTCCCAGACCAGCGTCCCCAGACCCAGGCTCCTCAGGATTGTAGCCCTCGGGCCCTGCGCTGCACTCTCAGGGGACATCAGGAACTGCGTGCTTTGCTCTAAAGGTCCCTTGACACATAAGGATCCCGAAGACCAGGGCCACAGACTTTCCCCAGAGGGACAGCAGAAGTGCAGGTGGGCTCGGCCACTCCCTGTCCAGTACCTCCTGGACTCAGGCGTCTCCTCCCGGCACCCTGCCCTGAGGGAGACCCGAGGCCAGAGTATCTGCGGAGGCCTCCAGGGCCAGGGGCAGGGCTGTGTGGGCTCCACCTTCTCCCCTCTCAAGTGCCCGCTCTCACACCGTTAAAGATCAGGGACAGATGGAGGTGAACCTGGCTCCTTCCCAGCCACTTCTCCTGCCTCACCCCTACCTGCCCCCGACTCACTCCGCCCCCCCACCCCCAACTCCTGACCCCCGCACTCCCACTCCACCCCCCCATAGGCCCCCCGCACCCTCACCCCCACCCCCACCCCCACGGGCCTGCCCAGGCTAGGACCTCACGCAGTGGCCCCAGCCAGGGCAATTTCACCCCCAGAGGACAGTCAACCTTTCTGGAGTCCCTTTGGGGTTCATGGAGTGGGGAGACCAGAGATGATGCAAAACATCCCGTAGGTCCAGGACAGCCCCTCCCCACGACAGACTCATCTGGCTCGAAATGTCTACCTGCTGCACCTCTGAGAGCAGCACCTGGGCAGCCCCCGTGTAGGAGCTGGCCCGCCTCACGGCTGCTGCTGGAGGGCTGGCGCTCTCACCCCGCTCTGCCCTGGGAGTGGCGACCCAACCAGTCCCTGACAATGGGGCCTGCAGGGCCAGGGCCCTGTGCCCTTCCCCACCTGTACCTGCTGCTCCCAAAGGAGCAGACGTGACCTTGGCGGGGCTGCTGTGAGTGCTGCATGGGGCTCCCTGCCTCCTGCCTCCTGCCTGCCTCCTCCCTGCCCCCATCACACCTCCCAGGCACCTGCAGTGCAGACAGGCGCTGCTGCAGTCTGGCCCTTTTCTCATACCGGAAACAACTTGGTTTCCTTTGCAGGGAGGTGGCCACAGCCCCTCAGCAACCAGCAGTCTGGGTCACCCCAGGGCGGGAGACAGCTGGGCTGGGGACTGGGGTGGGAGCACTGGAGTGGTCTGGCCCTCAGCTCCACCAGGCAAGCAGGCATCTGCCAAGTGCCTACAGTGTGCCCTACCCGGACAGGTTCTGGAGGGTGGCGACCTGGACCCCAGGGACCCACAGCCCCAGAGAGGCCCCTGTGGCCAACCTGGGGCTGGGACCAGAGACATGGAGCATTGCAGGGGGACCTGGGGCTTGAGCTCAGCCTGCTGAGACCTGGAAGGGCTTTCTCAAGCAAAGGGAACAGCGAGTGCAAGCTGGGAGAACCACGCCCCTCCGAAGAACGCATGGGGAGGGCAGTAGCTAGGACTTCACAGCTTGTCCCCCAGGGCTGGCAAGTTGCTCTGACAGGTGTTAGGGTGTCAGGGTGAAAGAAGAGGTGGGGCAGGGAGGCTGGGGCCATGTTCAGGGACAGGAGGCAGAGGGCCAAGGAGGAGGGTGTGGAGGGCTTGGGCCCAATGGATATGGGTGGGGGAGGAGGTAGCAGGGGGAGTCAGGCATGGCCAAGTGCAAGGCCATGCCCAGGAATCAGAAAGGAGCATGGAGAGGTGCCCACAGGATACTCTGGGGGGTCCCAGGGCCTCAGAGGCCAAGCAAGGCCTCTCTCTGCTCAGTCACCTGTCCACAATGAGATGAGGCTGACTAGAGGCAGCTGGGACACACCTCCCACCTCACAGAAAATCAGGTCACACAGAGGACCTGACCCAACTTCCTGCCCCTCACCTTTGGCTCCACACCCTCTGACTGTCACCTGCTTGTGGAGGCTTCCTTCCTGGGTGGAGGGGAGCCCATACCCACCTGCATGGGCTCTGTGATCAGTCCACCCTCTCCTCACGCCTGCTGGCACCTGTGGGCATCCTCACCCGCCCTTCACTCATCTTCACACATCTGCACAGACACACATGTGCAGGCATACATGCACACACATGTGCAAGACATCACGTGCACGCACACATGTGCAGACACACATGTGAGCAGAGATGCGCACAATCCATGCATACATGCTTATGCGAGGCATGCAGGCATGCACACATACATGTTGCAAGACGTGCACACACACATGTGTGCCCAGTCATATATGCACACACTCGCACATGGCCACCGCCACTCAGGCTTCAGCTCCAGGCAAACCAGGAGGTGCATGGGCAGTTCCCTGGGCCACCTTCCCACTGTATGACCCAGGAAGGCTGCAGGCTTCTCTGGGCTTGGCTGGGAGGGTGTGAGGTGGGGGTGGGACGGGGCCCCGGTGCTGACACCTCACCTGCAAAGCGCTGGGCAGTGCTGGTGGGCTGGTGGGAACAATGGGCAGGACAGGAGCCGCCCCCAGCTGGGACACCGTGTCCAGCCTTCCTTTCCTGACACAGACCTGTCTCCTGGCCTTGCTCCAGCCCCTCTGTCCTTTCTGTCCCCTCTCCCTGCGTCTCTGCTGGCGGCCCCATGAGGAGAAGGGGAGGCGGTCATCTCTGCACCACGAGGGTCAATTCACTCAGTTATTTGGGGTCCCAGAGACACCATATGAATTGTAGGGTGGACCTCCCTCTGCAAAGAATGTGATTGGGGTTTCCACGGGGGTGACGTTTGGGGGAGTACTGGCGGCTTAATGGAAAGTCTTGCAATCCACACACATGAACTATGCTTCCATTATGTGTGTCCTCCTAAATGTCTTCACATGACACTTCGCAGTTTTCAGCGTACAAGTCTCTGACCTCCCTGGGTAAGTTAATTTCTAAGTATTTTATTATTCCTGGTGCCACTGAAAATGAAACCAACTTTGTAATGTCCTTCTCAGTTCACTCACTAGCAATGGACCCAAGTGTGGCTGACTTTATAGCCTGCTGCCTTGCTGTTCATTCACTCCAGCAGGTGTTTTGTGGACTCTTTAGCGTTTCCTACATGTAAGATCAGGTCATCTGCAAACAGATAGTTTCACTTATTCCTTCCAAGTTAGATCTGCCCAGAAAGCCCTCTTCCTCCACTTACAAGGGGCGGGGGGTGGTGTCCCAAAAAACCCAGAATGACCTTCTGGAAGGTGGGCCTTGTAGTACAGGCATCCCCCACCAGGTGAACATTCTAGGAACCCATCTGCGTCCCCGTGTCGACTTGCGTGCTTGTGAGAGGCTGCGTTAGGCTTCACTGAATTTTTTTTTTTTTTTTTAATTATGCTTTTGCCATTCAGAACTGTTTTAATTTTTTTTTTAAATATATATTTTTATTTATTTTTGACAGAGAGAGAGAGAGAGAGAGAGCGAGAGAGAGAGAGAGAGAGAGAGAGAGAACCGAACTCGGGGAGCCCCCAGCTCAGCACATGGTTCCGCACGGGCAGGGGCCAGGGCCGGGACTCGATCCCCGGTCCCCGGGCTGCAAAGTGAGCGCTCAACCCACTGAGCCATCCCAGCTTCCCCCACTGAATTTTTTTGGAGACTCTTTCGATACTTTTTTTTTATGTTAAATTTATTGGGGTGACATTGGTTGATAACAACTACATAGTTTCCAGCTGTACAATTCTACATTATATTGTCTATACATTGCATTATGTGCTCACCACCCTGAGTCAGCTCTCTTTCCATCACCATATATTTGATGTCCCCTTCCAGCTCCCCTCCCCCACTCTCCCACCCACCTCTCCCCTTACTCTCAGGTAAACACTAAACTATTGACTGTGTCCATGAGTGTTTGCTTCTTTGTTACTTTAAGTTTTATATTCCACCTATAAGTGAGGTCATATGTTTCTTGATTCTTTCAGTCTGACTTATTTTGCTTAATAAGATGGTTTTAAGGTCCATCCATGTAGTCACAAGTGGCTGTATTTCATCTTTTCTTATTGCTGAGTAGTATTCCATCGTGTAAATGTACCACAACTTCTTTATCCAGTCATCTATCAAAGGAAACTTTGGTTGTTCCCAAGACTCGGGCATTATGAACAGTGCTGTGATAAACATTGGGGTACATACATCTTTGTAATCTTTCGATACTTTTGCCCACTCATGATGGGTGATTTACATGAACAATGTGCAGCATAATAACGCATCTGCTCACACTGCGCTGAGTGTTCAGCTGTCTTTTACCAAAAAAATGGCATGACCCCCCAAGCCCCACTCTCCCTATTCATCCAATCTCACCCCAAGAGACTTGTTTTTATTTCCCTGATGACAAAACTCCTCAAAGGCAAATGTCTTGCTGGTGTGGAAGAGGTGAAGCAAAACAGCAGAAACACTAAAAGGCATCAAAATTGACAAGTTCAAAAACTGCTTTGAGGGGTGCTGGGGTAGTTCAACAAGTTGAGCACTTGTCTTGCAGTCACAAGGTCCAGGGGTCAAATCCTGGCCCTGCCTGTACAAACCCATATGCTGAACTGCAGCACAATGTAACCACTAGGATGGCAGGAAAGGTTCTCGCCTCCCACACAGGAGGCCACCAGTTTGGTGCCCACCCCGTGCAGCCTCACATCCACCTGGGTGGAATGAAACCATGTCACAACTAATGATGTACAACTATGGAGATGGCTCTGCCCCCCCAGCCCCCACCCCGCCCTCTCTCTCAACCTCTCAAAACAAAATAAAATCTTTTTTAAAATAAAATAAATATTGCTTTAATCCATTGGCTAGCCATAGGATTAGTCAAGCTTTTTATTTCCTCTGCACAGTTCTGATTCCCTAATAATATGCCTTCATCTGTTGTCAGAGATGTTGACAGTATTCTTTCTTTTTTGGAATTGATTTTTTCGGATTAAAAATATTTTACATTTCCATGCAGTAAAATTCACTGTGTGATGTTCAGTTCCGGGGTGTTTGGACAAATTTGTTCAGATCAGCTCCATCGCTCCCACATTCCTGCCACCTATCCTTTGCCCACCTGACCCCTGGCACCTACCTTAGGAGCCCTCTCTGGAGCGCTCCCTTTTCCAGAGTATCACGTGAATGGAGTTATATGGCCTTTGAATCCACTGTCTTTCTGCGGACAGTCCCAGTGAGATCCACCCCTGCTGTGCATGTGACTAACGCCTTCTGGGAATGCAGGGCCAGAGTGGCTGACCACAGCTTGGTATCTGGTCCCCAGATGAATATCTGGTGACTTTCCAGCGCTTGGTGATTATAAATAAATCTGCTCTAAGATTAATGGGCAGGTTTTCGCATGGACTTACCTTTTCCTTTCTACTGAGCACATCCCTGGGAGTGGAATGCTTGGCTCACTGTACAGTGAGAGGCAGCAACTCCCTTCCATGCAATGTCTACACTCCAGTCGGCGTGGCTGAGAATTCTGTCTTTGCCGGCAGAATGTGAGATGGCCACTTGATTATTCAATTCTTTTCTGCCGTTGTAGTGGGTATGCTGTGGTTTCACACTGTGGCTTCCATTTTCACTTGCCAAATGACCGAGAGAGGAGAACCTTTTTCATGTTCTTATGTGACATCCGTATACCTTTTTCATGCCGTGTTCAGATCTTTGACCCATTTTTTTATTGTTAAATTTATTGGGATGACATTAGTATCAATTACATTGTCTCCAGGTGCACAATTCTACATTACATTGTCTATACATCACACTCCGAGCTCACCACCCAGAATCAGCTCACCTTCCATCACCGTTTGACCCATTTTTGAACTGGGTTATTTGTTTCATCACTGTTGAGTTCTGAGAGCTTATTATACTTTCTGAATTCAAGTCCTTTATCTGATACATGGCTTGCAAACACTTCTGCCAGCCTGTGGCTCCTTACTACCTTTTAAATCAATCACATCCTGTTTTTTCATTCGTGTTATTCATTTGTCTTCTTCTTTCTTTCGTTTTGTTTTTGTTCTGTTTAGTGTCCCCAGAAGTTGGTCTGTTGCATGTGGCTGCTGGCCGGCCCCCTGCCTCCGGTATGCACGCCCCTCATTTCACTCTGGTGTACACAGGGGGGCTGCTGGCTCCCACCAACTTCCTGCGCCCCTTCCAGGGATGGCAAGGTTCCAGGCAATGGGGTGGCTGGAAGAGCTCCTCCTGTCGGACCCACCCCTCCTCCATGGAGCTGGGCCTTGGGAGGGCCGGCGTCTGGGCACCGGCCCTGGCTGGAGGTTGGCAGAACCCACGACAGGGCGAAGCGGGCATGGGATTCAGTGTCATGGCCATGGTGGGGCAGCCCCTCCCCTGTTCCCCAGACTCTACATAACGCATGACCAGGCTCTGCCACTGCTGGAATTTTTCCTGGTTCAGAGAACCCCCAGCCGCCCTGGTGGGGGGTGGGGGAGGCGGGAGTCAGACGGGCGCTTCCGGGCAGTGGCTGCGGTTTCCCCGCCACCCAGCAGGCAGGGGGATGACTTCAGAGCTAACTCCGACCTGCATGTCGCTGGTGGTGGGAGGCCCCCTCTCTGGGTCTTTCCCAGACAGGTCCCCCCGGGGGCCGCGGTATCCCAGCCCCGACCGCCGTCAGTCCCGGCACTGGCCCGCCCTCTGGTGGCCGCTGCGCGCACTGCGCCCGCCGGCCGCCTGCGCTCCGGGCGCAGACTCTGCGGCGGTCTCCACCACCCCGGAGCCCCTGCCCCTCTGCAGACCCCGAGATTCCCTGTGACAAGAGACGCCTGAGATGTTCTAAGTTACATGACAGCAGCCGGGGAGTGAAGGAAAGAGGAAGAACAGGTAGCCTCTTACTAGCTGTGGAGCAGCTACTACTGCTCAGGTTCCAGCTCATCTGTGTAACCTCGCGCCAACCTCCAGGTGGCTGTCCCTGCGACCGTACAAGGGAGGGGACAGCCAGGCGCCTCCGCTTCTCCCTCACGCGCGAACTCTCCAGCCCAAGGCAGCCAACGCTTCTCCCTTGGACTCTGCGCGCGCGCACACGCGCACACACACACACACACACACACACACACACACGGCACTGCGCCCTTCCGTCTGTCTGCACAACCCTCGTCCTCACAGTCACGTAAACGCTCCCAGGACAGCATGTGCCCCCAACCCCCACCCCAAACACACTCAACAACTCCCGGATAGTAGACACGTGGTTGTCTTTCCCAAGGCAGCTGCGGCAGGTTCAGGCCCCCAGCCTCAGGACCTGGCCTTTTTTTTTTCCCCCAAAGATTTATTTTATTGATTTTGACAGAGACAGAGAGAGACAGAGACAGAGAGAGACAAAGAGAACGGGGAGGGCCCTGGGCAGTCTCCATAGTTGCACATCATCAGTTGTTTCCCTCCCCACCACATGGTCTCATTCCACACAGGTGGGCAGGAGCTGGCAGGGCAGGAACTGGGCTGGGGGCCTCCCGCATGGGAGGCACGCCCCCTGGAGCCAGGGACTGAGCGGGGGTGGGGGTGGGGCAAGAACTGAACTGGGGCCTCCTGCACACCCCAGTTCAGCATATGGATCCACATGGGCTGGGATTCGATCCTCGGTCCCCAGGGCTGCAAAGTGAGCGCCTAACCCGCCAAGCCGTCCCGGCTTCCTGACCTGGCCTTTCTTGCTAGCTATGGCCCGAAAACCCTTTCTTTGAAAAAGACTTTCAGCTGGGGAATTTAAAACATCTTGTTTCACACCTGCTCCCCCTTCCAGTCCAGCCTACAGAAGACCCTGGCCCCCTGCCCAGCAGCTCACACAGGGGCCTGACCACTGGACCTGGCAAAGCCGTGCTGGGGCCGGCAGAGGGTGGAGTCTGGGTGTCCAGTGGGGGCTTCAGCTCCTGCACCCTCCTACCTCCCACCCTTACCCCCTCCCTCCCTCCCCCTCAGCCTCCCACCCCACCCTTCCCCCCATGAGCCAGGGCAGGCAGGCAGAGCAGAAAGCCACCCCTGCCTGTGTGTCCACTCACTGCCTGGCCCTGGAGGGCTTGAACTGCTCTGAGTGCCCTGGGATTCCCAGCTTGCACCCAGCTTAGCCCCTCTGTGCCCTGCGCTTCCGCCTCTGGGTCTCCCAATGGACTTTCCTTTTCCCCTGAACCTCTCCCCTCCCCTGAGCCTGACTTGCAAGCTGCCCCTCTAGGGTCAGATGCCCTGAAATGCCCCAATGTCTTATGTCCCCTGGACTAAAGCTGCGTGGTGACCCACAGTCGGGGACTTCCCCCAAGTGACCGAGGATGCCAGGGCTTCGCTGAGACTGTAGCGCCGGCATTTGTGCTCACCCCCCTGGCCTCTCTGATTGGCTAGCCCGTGCGGGCCCCACCTGAGGGAAGCCTTCCCAGGGGACCACAGACAAGCGGTGGAAACAAGGTGATGCCCACGGCCCTGTGATGGGTCCCTGCTCAGAAGTGCCAGGCAAATCCACTGGAGATTCCCAGAGCCTTCCCGAGGCCAGTGCATGGAGAATGAGTCAGCGGGTTCCCAGCAGCCCATGTGCCGCCCATGCAGACCCCGCAGCCAGCTCCAGGTTGTGAGGACCTGTCTTCCTCAAATGCTGAGCCTCTCTGTAGCCCATGGGCCTCTGCCATGGTCTCCCTGCTGTAGGGAGAAGGACCAGGTGCAATGGGAAAGTATGTCCCCCGGACGGAGCTCATTTAGCAAACCTGTCTGCCTGCAGCCCCAGTGATTGGACGACAAGGAAGGCAACTGAAACCCTTGATCTTCAGCTCCCACAAGCGGAGGCCCCTACACCTTCTGCACTGCAAGCCTATACCACAAGGGCGAAAAGCCAGGGCCTGGGAAGGAAAGTGTACACAGGCAAGTGCTTCCCAGGGCCTTGCCACGCAGTCTTGACCCCCATGGCAGGGCGCCGAGGAACCACACCACCCCCTAATTGACCTACAGAAAGCGCTGCGTGCTGGGGACTACGCTGTCCGCATCAAGTGCCCAGTGCCATGGCTACACGGCAGCCCTGCCTTCAAGGATCAAACAGGGGTCTCTAATGCGCATGTGCAGCTCCTGTCTCTGAACCTGCCCCTTTTGCTTGGGCCGTTTGAGAGGCACCCACCCCTTTCTCCTGATTCATTCAGGGGCCAACATTTCTTAGAAATATTGCATGCTGGGATTTCTTTCTCCCAAAAGGGGGAAATAATTCTAGAAATTGACAGTGGTGACCAAAATGGAGGGACAGGTCAGATGACCCTTAGACATCTTTTCTTGGTCCATCTCTGAGGGCACTGAAGCAGACCCCAAGGACATGGGTCTGCTGTGCCTATTGGCTCAGCCCCTACCCTTGGGTAGCAGAACGCACAGCTCAAAACCCCTCAGAGTTAGAATTCATCACCGCCTGTAACTGGAGAGGCCATGGAAGGCATACAGCTGGTAAGAGGGGACCATCAGCCCAGGGCCCCCTGCCCTCTGTGCTAGCCCCTACAACACCCGTTGTGCCCATGAGGAATCTGACTGGGGGTGACTGCTGAGCCACAGACAACATCGTTACCCCTTGGGGCCCTGTTCTTCCCGGTCCCACACTATCAGCCAAGTCACTGTGCCTGATTATGCCACACCTTCTTTAGCGCCCCTGTAGACACAGCCCACCAGTATCTCTCTGCCTTGGGGAGGGCGGACAGTGGCACTGGGCAGTAGTGGCCCAGGGTCTCACAAACCTTCAAAGCTGGTTTAAGGGACACCAGGATGGCTCAGCCGGTTGAGCACTTGCCTTGCAGTCATGAGGTCCAGGGATCGAATCCCAGCCCCGGCCATGCAAACCCATATGCTAAACTGGAGCATGCTTTCCATGCAGAAGGCCCCCAGTTTGGTTCTCACCCCACACGGCCCCCACCCACCTGTGTGGAATGAAACTATGTCAAAATTGATGATGTACACAACTGTGGGGACTGTTCTGGGCCCTCCCCCTTCTCTCTCTGTCTCTCTTTGTATCTCTCTCTCTCTCTCTGTCAAACAATACAATAAATCTAAAAAAAAAAAAAAAAAAAGCTGGTTTGGATGACATAAGATTTCCTGGAGGTGCTGCCTTTCCCAGGATGCCTTGCTTCTCTGCCCCCTTCCCCAAGCCTCTTCACATGAAGACAGCATCGCCTGTTGAAGCTTTAGCCTTAAACAGTGTAAACTTTCTAAGAAAAAAACACTGCTATTCACACTCAGGTTTATTGTTTAGATCACATGATCTCAGAACCTGCATCCAGACAGGCTGGGTGGCATCCTGAACTTCCCCAAACCTAAACTGAGTGCCCACTGCGAGGTTTTCACGGGTTTGCTAGCTGCTGTCGAAATGGGCTTCCAAACTTCACTCTTAGGGCCCAAACGCCACCTGTTTTACTAAAAACCAACAAGCCCGACCCTCCTCTTTGGAACAACCAGGATGACCTAGATTTTATACTGGGTAGATAACCCTGAGTCCTGCCCACCCAGCCTTGTTCCTCCCTCCCAGATCCCTCAGTGCCTGGACACCACATGCATTCATTCATCAAAGTCCCCGTCATTCATTCACGTCCCCAACCAACACTTACGTTGGGTCCCCCAGGGACAATTCTGGGTCAGGGAGGGCCTCCAGGGGTAGAGGTGCTCAGGGAGGCCTCTGGGGTGGCCCAGCACTCTGGTCTGAAGGGGTGTGGGCATTGCAATCCCCTGAAACCTTGGGGGGCCCTCCATATCCCCTAGCCTGGTGGCTCAAGGCCTCAAACTGACCACACCCCACATGTTAGCACCCCTGTGTAAGGTGACCAGATTTTAACATTGGTAAAGCGGGACACCATTGGCGGGGGGGAGGGGGTTCTTGATTAAAAATTTGGTCTATCTCCCGCCGTTCCCTAGCTTGTCATGCATTCTTTCCAAAAATCGGGACTTTTTTAAAACGCCACAGGACACGGGACAAATTGTTAAAAATCGGGACTGTCCCGCCAAAAGCGGGACGTCTGGTCACCTTACCCTGTGGCCTGTGTGGTCATCTGTCTGGGGCTGCCCTCCTCTCACAGGCTGCTGACCCTGCCCCTCCCTCATGCCTGCAGCCACCCTCCAGGGAACAGGAGCCCTGCAGATGCCCCAAGACACCACTGTCCTCCTAGGCCCTCTGAGTGTGGATCAGCCCCTAGGGTAGGGTGACCAGACATCCCGACAGTCCTGATTTTTAACAATTTGTCCCGCGTCCCGCGGCGTTTTAAAAAAGTCCCGATTTTTGGAAAGAATGCAGACAAGCTAGGGAACGGCGGGAGATAGACCAAATTTTTAATCAAGAACCCCCTCCCCCCGGTCAATGGTGTCCCTCTTTACCAATGTGAAAATCTGGTCACCTTACCCTAGGGGCTCTGCTCCAGCGGGCAGCTCCCCTGCACAGGCCTGCCTTCTCCAGGCCCTTTCTCACCCCCTTGGTAAAGACTATTCCATCACACAAGGGCAGACAGGCAGCTTCACAGCCCCGGCGGCCACCAGGGGGCGCTCTATGGGTGCTGGGTTAGGGTGCATCCGCACCCCTGAGCTGGGAGCGGGCGTGGGCACTGCGGGCAGAGACTGGCTGTGGTCTGGTATCTTCTGCCACGTAGTTACTGTGAACCCACTTCCCAGGTGAAGAAGCTGAGGCCGGGGAAGTGGGTGCCGCCCACCCTGACTGTCACTGTGTAAAGCCTGGATCTCCAAGTTTTCTCCAAGTCCTCTGAATCTGTGTGCTGCCCCATCTTGCCATGTGACTTTGGGGAAGTTACCTGACCTCTCTGGGCACCAAACTCCCCCCTCCCCTATAAAGTGGGGGTGGGAGGCGCTGTCATGGCTGAGCAGAGCACTGGCCCCGGGGGTTCCTGCGTTCCTCACTGGTCTCTTTGGGGAATGAGCGGAGTTGAGAGGAGCAGGGCTTCACCCCCACCCAGCACAAGCTGCGCCTCTGCAGGAAACCCACGCAGCAGACCAGCCCCTTGCCCTGGGGCAGGGTCTGCAGGGCAGCTTCAGCCCTGATCCAGGCTGAAGGCACGGACCCTCCAGGAAGCTTCCTGTCGGAGCACAACTTACCGGACACTGTGCTTACGAGACTGAGCACTCCATGGCACATCAGGGCCCTATACCAGGGACGGCCCACTCAATACCCTCTCCCTCCCATGGCCCCTGTCTGCCCAGAGCGCCAGTGGGAGTTGGGGGAAAACCAGGGCTGCATCTCCCCTGGGCAGGAAGGGGGCCAAGACCCAGCGCACTCTCCTCAGGGACCCTGCCTCCTGGGGTGTGGAGCCCCTTGGGCCCTGCGAGGCCCTTGGTGGAGGGCAGAAGAGGCGAAGGCCCCCACCCGGTCGGGCAGAGGGTGCCCTGTTCCCACACTCCACGGCGCTGCTCCTGGCACTGGTGCTCTGCCCCGCCCTTGCCTTGTGGCTGTGGACTCCGTCCCCCGGGGCCACAGATTCCTGTCTCAGTGGGCGAGGGCGGAGGATGGTTTTCCGCCCTTTGATCCCTGCCAACTTGAGGGAGCTGGGCACGTCCAGGCCTTGCCAGCTAGGCCACAGGGGAGGCAGGGAGGGGGGTGCTGCCCAGGCAGGGGCATGTCTCACAGCCCTGCTCCCTGGGCACCTCAGGAGTTCCTGCTCCTCTCCAGCCAGTTGGGTGGCTGTCTGGCCCCTCATCTGGAGACCTAGATCTGCCCCCACCTTCACTCAGCCCCACCCAGGGGTCCAGAGGCCCACTCCTCTCTGCCAGCCTGGCCTTGTCCTGCTGTCCCTAGGGAACCCTGCTCACTTGGGTGGGGAGCCGGGGCACCCTACCCACCTGGGCAGTCTTTACTCCCACCCCTTGCCTGACTGTCAGAGGCCTGGGGTTCCCTTCTAAAGGGGGCACCTCCCCCTGAAGGCCTAGGATGGGGTGGGGCCACGCCAGGTCCTCAGGGTTGGCACACGGGGAAATGAGGACAGGCCAGCTGGAGGAAGCGGAGTGCACAGCCCTTAGATGCAGGACCGCATTCCTGAGCAAAGCCTCCGAGAAGGTGGAAAGATGGAGCGTGGCGGGGCCCGCCGAGAGGCCGAGGCCTTCCACAAGGCCGCTCACCCCACTCCTGAGCGCGGCCGGGCGGGGCGGGGGCTGAGGATTCCTGCGCCGCTTGTCGGACAAGCCCGAGCGCGCGCCGCTGGCCCGGCCCGGGGCCCGCATCGGGGCGGGGTGGGGCGGGAGCGGGAGGACCGGGACCCGACCCCCGACGCCCTCACCGCCTGCGTGGCTTCCCGGCTAGACCCAACGGCGCGAGCCCTTGTGTTCGGCGTCCTAAGCGAGCGTCGCGCCGGGCCCCGCTCCAGCGCCCGCCCCGCGCGCGTTCCTGGCAAGGCTGGCGCTTCGGGCGGGGTCTGCGGGCAGGCGGAGCACACCGCACCCCCAGGGAAGGAGCCAGTCCCAGCTGGAGCCCACCGACAGTGTGGACCCCGCGCACGCCGGGGTGCACCTGCTGGCCCCAGCGGGGTGACTGGCAGGGCCGGGGCGGAGCTGGGGAGGCGAGGCCCCGGGCATGGTCTGCAATGGGGTGGGATGCTCGGGGCCAGGAGTCTGTCTGACTGGGCAGCGGGAGGCGCTGCAGAGCAAGGAGTCAGCAGAGAGGCGGAGGTGCGGGGCCTATGTGGTCCCAGCAGCCCAGAGGCCCGCGCAGGGAGGGGCTGGCTTGGGGCGGGAGGCACGCAGGAGCCAGTGCTGAGGGTGGTGGAGCGGTGTCAGGGCTGCGCTCTCCGTCCCTTCAGCCCCGCCGCCACGCCTCCTTCGTTCATTTAACCTACCAGCTAATGCCCGCGTCCTGCTGGGAGCGGGACCAGGACACGCAGCAGCACAGAAAGACGATGTTCGCTCTCTCAGCCTGCGAGTGAGTGGCCAGCAGGAGCTGGGTGGAGTGTGGGGGCGCCCTGGGACCCTGACAGAAAGGACAGGGCCCACCAGGGACCCCAGCTGGGGGTCAGCTGGAGCCCCACTCTCAGTGCTCAGCTCACCCACACTGACCCCCCAGACTCCCAGGCCCAGGTTGGACACTGGTCACAACAACACTCCCCAGGAAGCCCCAATGACAGAAGTGACTGGGTGGGAGCAGGACTGTGGTGGGCACAGGGGAGAGGCCAGACATGCTCAGAGGGCAGGGGGGTGGGGCGGGGGTCTTGGAAAGTGCAGGAAGGGCCCCCAAGGTGCAAAGGCAGACGGGTGAGAAACGCCCTCGGGTGTGCACAGTGGAGTTGTGACAGCACAGAAGACTAAGATCGCCCTGGCAGAGGCCGTGAGAGCCTGAGGTGCCGGGCTATAGAATAGTCCACGCTTCAGGCTGGACCAGTGTTTACTTAATGAATCCTCTATTGGTGGATATTAAGGTGGTTTCCAGGTTTCTGGTTAGAGATAATTAATTCTGCAGTGAAAATCTCTGTCCATCACTGTTTGTAGTCTGAGTCATTCAGACCAATTTTTTGACCAGAGAAGACTTCTGATCCTCAGCGGCTGGCCCGTGGTGTTATGCCACTTAACACACCCCCAGTGCAACTGTTGCAGGCACCAAGTCCACCCCCCCCCCCACACACACACACACCACCCAGCCTCTTCTCTGTCACTGGGACCTCACACTCCCTCCTGAGTGACTCTTGGAGCCCCCAGCCCTGGTCTTTTTGTTCCAAGGCCCCTGCAGTCTGTCTGTGGCCCAACTCCTGATCACTGCCAGTCCTGATCCTCCCCTGATCCCACCCACATCCCCAGTTTCTTTGTAGGCACCCCTCCCCTGGCTGCTCTGGCTGTGCTGTCTGGGAGACACCCCTTCCTCTCCCCACTATTGTCCAACTTCTTAACCTCACTCTCTGTTCTATTCTTAGCTCCCCTACTCCCCTCCACCCTGGGTGTCTCAAACAGACACCTGACCAGCTCCTCCCTGCTCCAAAGCCCACCATAGCTTCCCAGTGCCCATAGCATCAAACTCAAGCCCCCCATCAAGCCCCTGCCCCATCCCTGCTCCACAGCCCTGCTTGGCTATTTACAGATATCCCTCTCTGGTGTCACCCCTCCCTTGAACTCAAGCGTGGCCACTTAAGCAACCTCCCCTGTGTGCATCCCTCTGGGCTCATGCAGCCCCGGCCTGCCCCACACTTCCTCCCTGACCTGGCTGAGTCTGAATCAGGGAAAAGCCCTTCCCTGTCTGGCCTTCCCAGGGCCCATGACATCCTCACACCCCATTCCTGAGCCAGATCGAGTTCTGGCTCACAGCTGTGGCAAGGAGAGGCCTCACCAAGGGTTTGCAGAATAGGAATGCTTGGTTAAGGCCAGGGCACGTGGCTGGGACACAGCATCCCAGACAGGTATAGGGACTGGCTTGGTGACATGCAGCAAGTCTAGGGTACAGGTCGCTGAGGAGAAGGAAGCATGCCCAGGCCTGCACCCTCCAAGTGCCCACCAGAAGTTCAAGTTCCCCAGCCCTGCTCCCGAGGCTCAGGGAAGAACCACCTCCAGATCTTCTGCAAGGTCCAGTGCCCCTCCCCCCTGCACACATACACAGGAAGTTGCTCGGTGGAGCCAGGCCGCACACAGGCATGCTCCAGCATGCCTCGGCATTCCTGGCCTCGTGGGCTGGGAAGAACCCAGGCAGGCCTGGTCACCACCCCAGTGTCTCTCTCAGGAACGCAAGCCGTTGAAGGCCCAAAAGAGAATGCCAGCACAGCCCACTGGCCCATAACCACCTGTGCGGGGTAGAGAGACCACACATGGACTGTATCCTGTCCCCAAAGCCACAAAGCCCAGCTTGGGGCAGGACAGAGGGCCTTAGAGAAGGCCATGTCCAAGCACCATGAATTTTGGGGGTGGGGGTACTGGGGCCTAGCCCCTGGAGGCAGCTCAATCCGCTGTGGGCCAGCTGAGATCAGAGACAATCCCAGAGGTGCCTCCAGGCTAGTAAAGCAAAGGCCCACCCCACCGCTCTGAGCCTCCTACAGCCTCCAAACCCACAGGAATCTGGGCACCAGGATAGACAAGCATGGCCGAGGGAACAGCGGAGCTGAGTTTGCCAGCATCACCCTCCCAGCCAGCCCCCACCTCCAGCTGCGCAGAAAAAGAAACGACATCTACTTGTCTCCTGTTAAGGCCTGGGGAGACAGTCAGGGCTGTTCCCCCATAAAGGACTTGTGGGTCCCAAGATTAGTTCCTGAATATTTTATAAATTTTGTTCTTTTTGAAAATGCAATCTTTGTTATTTTTAAATTTTTTTAGCAACTTAAAAGGTTGCTGTTGACTTTTGTATCGAGCAAAACAAAACTGTTTTGAACTTTGATTAGTGCCAATAGTTAATCTGTTGATTACTGTGGCATTTCAATGTAAGTTATCGTGTTATCTGAAAATACATGACAATACAATTGTTTCTCCCTTCGTCTAGTCCCTAAACTGCTGATTTATTTTTCTTGTCTTATTGCATTGGCCAGGACTTACAGGATAGTACTGAGCAGTAAGTGTGAGAACAAATATTTTTATGTTATACCCAACCTTACATAAAGAGTCTGTTACACTTGCCATAGGTTTGAGGGACATGGTCCTAATCAGTTAGGAAAATTCCCTGTAGTTCTTATCTTCTAAGTTTTTTTTGTGGGTTTTTTTTAATTGTGGGTATGTATTTATGAAATGTTTTCATCTGCATCAACATGATAGTTTTCTTTCTTTCTTTAGCCAGGTGAATTGTTGTGTTAAAATTCCTGATTTAAACTATATTATGTTCCTGAGATAAAGTTTATGGGATTTTAACATGCTGTTAGATTTTAGTTAGCTAATATGAGTACTTTGACATTAAAAAATTCATGCTCATAAGTAAAACTGGTGTACAATTTACTTATCTTGTGTTTCCTTTTCTATCTTTACACCAACTTAAAAAAATGAGTTGGACCACTTTTGCTCTATTTCTCTTTTTCTGGAACAATTTATATGAGGGCTGTCCGGAAAGTATCCAGTCATGTAAGATGAAAATAGAGGCATTTATAGCTGGATTTTTTTCGCACAACCCTCCTATGTCATAAGGATAATTTGTTTCCCAAAGGTTTGGTGGGTTTATCCAGTGATATCTACTGGGCTTGGGGCTTTGGAGGGGAGACAGAGACAGAGACACAGTGTGTGTGTGTGTGTGTGTGTGTGTGTGTGTGTGTGGTGGGAGAGAAGTTTGGTTACTACTTTAACTTTTTTTTAAAAGATTTATTTTATTATTTTTGACAGAGAGAGACAGAGAGAAGGGGGAGGGCCCAGAGCAGTCTCCATAGTTGTATGTCATCAGTTTTCGACATGTTTTCGTTCCACACAGGTGGGCTGGGGCTGCGCAGGGTGGGAACTGGGCTGGGGGTGTCCCACATGGGAGGCACACCCCCTTGAACCAGAGACCAAACTGGGGGTCTCCTGCATGGTAACCACACCCCAGTTTAGCGTATGGGTCTGCATGTTCCTGGCCTGGATTCAATCCTCAGACCCCAGGGCTGCAAAGCAAGCTCTTAACTCCCTAAGCCATCCTGGCTTCCCAACTACTTTAACTTTTTAAACATTGTTAAGCTATTGTGGCTTTCTATTTCTTATTGTCCCAATTTCATTACTGTTAATTTTCTATAAATTTGTGCATTTTGCTAGGTTTTCAAATTTATTGGTGATATTCTTTTTTTTAATTGTCTCCTACATTTAAAACAATGCCCGCACAGCTATGGTTATTCCCCTTTTGTCCTATATTTTTATTTCTTTTTGTTTTTCTTAATCAGTCTTGAAATAAGCTTTTGAGAGAGCCAACTTTGATTTTTGTTTACCATTTTTTGTTTTTGGCATTGTTCCATCATGATTTGTGTCTTTATTATTTCCTTCTCTTTTATGTCTTTGGATGTTATTGTGTTATTTTTATAGATCCCTGACATAGTTGATTTGTTTTCAGTCTTTCTTATTTTCAAACAAACATATTCAAAGCTATACAATGATCTCTGATACTGTTTTAAATGTGTCCCATAAATTTTTACTTGTAGAGATTTCATTATTATTAAATTCTAAATATTTTTGGGGAAGCTGGGAGGGTTCAGTGGATTAAGTACTTGCTTTGCACTTCCAGGGACCAAGGATCAAATCCTGGCCCCAGCCCTGCAGGCCCATATGCTGAACTGGGGCATGCTTCCCATATGGGAGGAGGCCCCTGGCCAGTTTCTGCCCTGCATTGTGCAACCCCGCCCACCTGTGGAACAAACCTATATTGAAAACTAATGTACAGCTATGAAGACTGCTCTAGGCCCTCCCCTTTTTCTCTCTCTCTCTCTGTAAAAAAACAATAAAAATAAATATTTTTAAATAAGTAAATAAATATTTTGTAATTTACCTTATGAATTCTTCTTTAATCCAAAGGTTATTTGGTACTTTCCAAAAACAAACAAACAAAAAAATAGGTTTCTGAATATAGCATTTTAAAAGCCATACTTTTGTTATAGTTTTCTTTTTTGGAAAAATTACATTTTGTTTATTTCTTGTGTAGGTAATACCTGCAGACAGTATTAAATCCACAGAGTAGAATAAAGTACCACCCACTTCACCCATGCTCTTTCCCCTTCCCAGTCACGGGAGCCGCCAGTTTCTCGTGTGTCCTGAAGACACCTCAGGTGTGGCAGGTGTGGCCAGTGTGGCCCACGACTCAGGCATTCTCCCTCTCAGCCTCGGTCCCTGCGCCTTCCCTGCTTGTCTGGTCCCCACAGTTGGATAGACACAGTCCTTCCCTGCCTCCCTAGCAGCTGGGAGCACATGGGCTCCTCCGGGCCCAGGAGACATAAGCAACGCCTGCTGAGGAGAGAGCTGACAACGCTTTGCTTTTCCCATATAGTGCGGGACAGATCTGACTGGCATTGCCTTTTCATCCTCCTCCTTTTTTTTAAGATTTATTTTATTTATTTTTTATTTTTGATAAAAATAAAGGGTGGTTTTATTGATTACATATAATTCCAGCTATTAATATATTAGCATATATTATAAACCTTAAGAATTAGAAATAAATGACTTTTTTTAAAAAATCAAGAATAATGTAGTTTACAGCCACATGTTAAATAAAAGTTATTTAAGTCCTGCAGTCATCATATCTATTTTTCAGATCATCAGAAAGTCATCATCCAAGCTTTATTTATGGCCATGATATAGTCACCCCTTAGACATTATGTTTTCTTTTTTCAGCAAATACTCCCTTTTTGTCATAAAGACATACCCTCTCCAAATTAACCTTCTTATATTGAAAAACTTTTAACTTTTTATCCACAGGAGCTGCCTCAAATAACTTTCACCTTGGAAAGCCCAAAAGCATGAGACAGCAGCAAAATGCTACTCAGGACTTCATATATTGAATTTTTCATTTTTACCTAAAACCCCAATTTATAAATAGAACTAAATTAGCCCCACATTATAATACTTACTAGGAAAGTCTTTTTTGTGTACACATTTAACACAAAGATGGAAATCACCAAATAGTTTAAACAAGTACTTGGCAGACCATAGTAAGAAAACAGGACTGGGTAATGAAAATGTTTAAGTGTTTTAAGGCTCAAGAAACTGATATATGTCATTCAAATTTCTCATCTTCTTCCACATCTTTCTAATTACTTCCAAAGAACCTTTGCCTTTTGTCTCCTTTTTTATTAGCTCATTGAAATTTCTCTGAGGCAGCCTGGGTCAATCAGACACACAATTTCTTTCTTTTTATTTTATTTTATTTCTTTTAAGATATATTTTTATTGTTTATTGACAGAGAGACAGACAGACAGAGAGAAACAGAGAGAAGGGGGAGGGCCCAGAGCAGTCTCCATAGTTGACAGCATTAGTTTTCCATATAGTTTTACTCCACAGGTGGGCACGGGGCTGCGCAGAGTAGGAACTGGGCTGGGAGCCTCCTTCATAGGCCCCGGCAAGAACTGAACTGGGGGCACACCCCAGTTAAGCATGTGGGTCCACCTGGGCCGGAGCCGGGATTCAATCCTCGGTCTCCAGGGCTGCAAGGCGAGCGCTTAACCCGCTGAGCCATCCCAGCTTCCCCTTAAAATTGTTTTTGAGAGAAGGAGAGAGAGAGAGAAGAGGGGAGGGCTCAGAGCAGTCTCCATAGTTGTACATCATTAGTTGTGACACAGTTTCATTCCACACAGGAGGATGTGGGGCTACTTGGGGCGGGAACCAAACTGGGGGTCTCCCGCATGGGAGGTGAGAACCTTCACCACCAGTTACCGCAGGGGTTCCCAACCTTTTTATACCCTAGGGCGCATTCTAAAATATCGGTAGGGCGGCGGGCACCAGCTATTTCTAAGGATATTTATTATTGAACAAGAATAAAAAATAATAAAAATAATTTTAAAATAATAAATTTATTGTACAAATTATATACACACAAAGAAACATATATACAAAACGTAATACAAAGTAAATAA